>CM041791.1:117944319-117962319 GCA_023375725.1 Nephotettix cincticeps
CTTCAAAAACGAGAACCGAAACAATATTTTCATGAACTAAATCAAAGGAACAGATTAGTGTAATTTTTAAAACATTTTTTATATTGGCATTTAAATATCCTATGCCTTAAAAGAGATCGAAAGTTCCATACTCAAGGTTAGGTTAGGTTAGGCCTATTCTCCATACTCAAGTTGATGAAAACTGTATTACCTATATGCGTTCAAA
The DNA here is from genome assembly GCA_023375725.1 of Nephotettix cincticeps. Classification (NCBI taxonomy): domain Eukaryota; kingdom Metazoa; phylum Arthropoda; class Insecta; order Hemiptera; family Cicadellidae; genus Nephotettix; species Nephotettix cincticeps. The sequence continues at coordinate 117,944,525 of CM041791.1, forward strand.
TAAAAAATAAAATAAAATCCTGGCCATATCAGGTTGATAATCAAATAAGACCTTACAGATATCAAGTTTCCAGTTGCTATTTTATTACATTGTAATTTAACCGTTCTAATTCGTTAACTTATGATTTTTAAATAAAATAATAATCTTAGGTATTGGAATTTCTAATAGAATAGATTACATTATTTAAATGGCGACCATACTACAATGTAGGTATTTTAAGCCAAGTATGAATGAGGACTGAGTGTAAGATGATTGTGGCGCGATCTTGTAGTCTTGTTACTGACTAAGGCTGACATGTTCCTTAGACAGGACTGTTAATTAATAGCCCAACAGCCGATGGCAATTAATGGACCTACAGTTTAACGTGGAATCCGAACCACACCCTCTGAATTACGAATTGGTTTAGTTTTGAGGGTGGTCTTCGCGGATTAACGTAGTATTCAACTGTGCGGACGTTAATTCACACAAGAGAACACTACACCCACCGACCATCGCTCACAACCATCCAAATTCGTAACCTCCAAGTAGCTGGATCACAGGACGTCGCCACCGTCCCAGTCGAAATAAAACTTACGCTCTCTATTGGAGAATATTTTTCTCCACCTCATAATCCAAAGTCAAACAACCATGAGAATGAGATTCTCAGTGCGTAAAGAATGCCCATTACATCAACGCGATCTAGCGGCGGCGTCTGCACGACACTTCCTGGGCGCGGGGGCAGGCGTGCGTGGCGGCGACAGTGAAAGTAGTGAAAGTCCTGGACAATTCAAGGTCTGTGGAGCACTTGTTTATTTCCCCAAGTAATAGAGCCGTAACCGTCCAGGAAGTCGGATATGGACAGTGAGCTGACGATCGCACTGCGCTATTGAAGTTCACGGTGAATATAGCAATTTGGACATTTATGGGACACACGAAGAAAGTGACAATTTTCAAGAATGAACTTGATCTTGGAAATCCTGACAACGGCTTTTGCTAAGGTAGATATTAATGTGCATAGGCCAGGAGTTCATACCGGGGACAGATAGTCAAGTGTATTTTATGACTTTGTGGCTTTAATATTACTCGTACACCAGGAGATTAGATCAGACTACTAAAATGGCGACCGTACCACAAGGTAGGTATTTTAAGCCAAGTATGAATGAGAAACGAGTGTAGGATGATTGTGGTGCGATCTTGCAGTATTGTTATTGACAAGGCTGACATGCTCCTTAGAAAGAACTGTTAATTAATAGCCCAACAGTCAATGGCATATCCAAGTTATATAGCATCTTACCTGGGGTACGGGTCCCTGGAAAATTTTAAAAATACTAATGCCTAAAACCGTAGTTTCATGAAATTTTTTATTTGAAAACCCTTAAAATTTTTAAATTTTTTAAAGATTAATAAAAATATTTATGGAACAATACTAAAATTGGACTTTGAATAAATACTTTAAAAACCAATTTTATGTATCCTAACTTTGTTGATCAATTTTTCAATAATTGAAAGATACAAGATAATTATAAGATAATACAAGATAATACAACAATTATTGTTCTTGTATTTTTTGTTAACTAGTTAAATAGAATAGAATAAATAGAGTAGCCTACCTGTTATAAGTTCACCTTGCTATTAAATAAAAATATTAACAAATTAAACCACTATCAGTACTACGATTACTAATAACACCTTCATGAATACTTTCTGCAAAAGTTAGTAAATTATTCTTTGTCTTAAACGTATTAAGTTATGGTTCCTCAATTTGTATTTTCGCTCAAGAGAATTCTGTTTATCAATGGGAACGAATCACAATCACAAGATTAAGCTACCTGTACCTAAAAAAAGTACAAAACTTAATTTTGAGGAATATTTAATGCTGGCGTAAAATTAGATTTTAAAGGATCTTTTTAAATCCTAGTACATTTTTTGATATGCTAATCAATAAAAATAAATTGTCGGCACTACCTATAACCACTGGGCGACACCTTTATCTCCTAGTTAACATGTTATTTTATGCTCTGTTTAGTAATTTATCAAGACATACGATTTCAATAGTGGAGCACCGATGCCGTACTGGGCGACACGAGGTTCTGCTGAAAGCTGGCTGACCACGTGACCACGTGACCAGACCAGTCGGTGTCTCTCGCGAATGTGTGTCGGTGTCGGACCTTTCATAGCTTTCCTGATCTTCTTGGATATAAAAATCAGTTTTTTTATATACAATTAGGTATTTTTGTAACTTAAGCAATCAATACTAAATAAATTCACTATATTTTTACTTTTTTATATTTGTGGTTGATTCCCATAGTTAGAATATACAGTAACGATATTTTAAATAGAATTTACTTTATAGAACAACGAGGCTCGCCGTGGTTACAGGCATATGTTTTTCAGCACAAGACATAATTTGACGGTTGGGCGGATAATTACGCATTTTTAATATTCAATCAAAAGATAATAATATAAAATATCCTAATGATAAAAATAGATGTATATGTTTTAGGTTTTTGAAAACGAGTTTCTTAAAAAATATCTAATGTTGAAAATGACATTCATGTAATAGAAGTAACAACATCATTATTTTTCCAAAATATTTCCTATTCTTTCAAAAACAACTGTACTTCAAATAATATTAACAATTAACATAATACAATATAATAAATAATACAATACTTGATTATTAGTGCGATAAAATTAATGAATAAGTGATTATAGTATCATACCGATGTAAAATTAGAGGAAGAAGTTTATGACGTGGCGTGTCATGACGTAAGCTAGTCAGAAAACTGTATAAGAAACCAACGCAGGTTGGTGCTTTTTCATGGTGAATTGAGTGAAGGTTGATGAGTTGATATGTTGCTTTATTCCTGGCTTAGACAAGCTGATTCATTTGCCAGGACAATTAATAAGATAGTAAAATGGATAAAGACAGTTAGAGTCAATATCGAAAGGTCACAAAATTATCTTATAATCTTTCTCTGGAACATATAGCCAGTGTCTGACTAACAATGTTTATATGTGTTTCAGATAGACCTCAGACCATTCATCGTATTGAGCATTGTGTTGCTTGGCTCGTCCTATTCTGCGAGGGTACAGAGGGCAGCTTCTGAGCTCAATGATGCCTTCAAGGGGAGAGACGTCAACAAAACGATCGCCAGGGTCGAGGCGATTTTGGCGCGAAACCCGAATCTTCCTCGGTTAACCCGAGGGGAGATACTTGCTCTTTTTGAAAACATAACCAAAGCTGACGCAGCTAAAAAGAAACAGCTGGATTCGGTGAAGTCGGTGAAGGAAAAATCACCTCAAGAAGAATCTTTGATGGTAGTCCTTCCCTTCAATGCCAACACAGATCAAAACAAAGGGTTGGAAGAACTTTACACGAGACAACCCGTTACCAGGATAGTGGGGTATAGTACTACAACACCGACAATACCAACATTACCGACAACCACAAATAACTCAACCGAGAGACCGAAGAGGAAGAAGAAGAGGAAGAACAATACTAGAAGGAAACCGATGAACCAGGAGATACGACCTGTTTATGTTGACGTGACACAAACTTCAACTGCTTCGCCATCCTTAGGTGATGACCTACAGTGGAGTCCTATTGTAAATGGGGAACGCCCTTCAGTTAAGAAGCAAAATGTCAATAATGGTGACATCGATGTTCCAGATTACATGAAGGATACTTTAGATAGTTTTCAGAATTCTAATAATCAGGTTTTTGTTACTTTGCCAAGTCAAAAACCTTCTGTTACTACTACAACAACTACATCATTACCCATTCAGAGTTCAAGCCCTCTACCAAATATATCTATTGCCGCTCAATCTCTCACTCCTGAACTGAAAAATCTTCTGGTGTCGTTAGGACTACTAAATCCTGATGGGACTCAGGTTTCAACTTCTCTCATTACAACAACGACTACCCGTGCTCCTCCACCGTTGATACAGTACATATCAATAAATCCCACAATAGATCCTGCATCTTATGTTGTGTTCAAACCGCTTCCACTCGCTAGTTCACGAGGAAAGAACCGTGGCAATAACGAAGAGATGTTGTCCGATGATATGAGACACTTCCTGGCCTCCTTCGGATTGACAGGTGATACTGAACAATTCCGTTCGCAGAAGTCTTTTGACTCCGGAAACAGAATACGGAAATCCTCAACAACATCTACAACAACATCAACATCAACCACCACCACCACCACCACCAATAAACCAAGTACCTCCACCAGTACCAGTACTGATAACAATCCTAATATGCAAAATGATGATGTGGGTTTTCCGATGATGATCAATACGGCTATATTGACCGATGATATGAAGGATGTTTTGGAAAACATAGGAATCGTGAAAAAATCTAGAGGAAAGAGTAAAGGTGTTATTTTTAATCCAGCAATGAGAACAGCAGGGCTTTTGAATAAATCTGAGGAAAAAGAAAAAGTCGATAAACTTCTTTCGACAATAAGGGAACTATCGGCGGCTGAGAAGAATAAAAGCTTGAGCGCTGAAGAGGTGGCTGAACAGTTACAAAATATCACGTCTAGTCTTGTAGATGAAACCAAAGAAGAAAACTCATTTGAAGAAGAATTAGTGGAAGGTGAAAGTTCAGAAATGAATTACGAAGGCTATGAACCAGCTGAAGAGGAACTTCTTAAACTGCAAAATGGGTTTGTTGACGAAGAACTGAAAGATGACGCCTCAGAAGGAACTTCAGAGACAGATAACAATGAACACGGGAACGAGTTGTCCCTTGACAATTCTTCGTCCAGTTCAAGTCCGAGAAGACCATCCCTAAAAGACTCGCCCAACCCTCCTGATCCGCTCTCCGTGGAAGAATTACATCACTTCGTTGAAAGCAACAAAAACGAGGTAAAGCGTCAAGAACCCAAAAAGACAAGTTCAGATGAAATATCAACGACTACCGAATCATCTTCAAGTTCGGAATCGTCTTCTGATGACAACAAGTCAAGTTCTGATTCACCTGATTCTACTGGGTCTGATTCCTCTTCTGATTCTTCAGCAGCAGCTGCTGAGGATTCAGAAGATTCTACCCCTTCGCAAGACGACCTTATCGACTCATTTGGGGGAGAAAATCCTCCAGAAAACCGACCAAATGGACTTTACTTTTTAGTGGACTGGAACACCTTCCTCAGGGTTGGTACAGACAACAAAACAGTAGATCTGAATTTCTCACCCAAAGTTGGAGATCCCAAAAACTTCCTCCCTGTTACTGTCCCTTAAAATATTTTGTAAAAAGTAATTATTTATTAAGATTTATTTATTGTTAAATTTGTATATATTAAGGTAGTAATCGATGAAATGTAGTGGCACCATAAAACGTTTGCTCATTTTTCTCATATGTTTTAATAATTATAAGTGTTTAGGCTTACTGTCAGTAATTTTTCCAATATAGAATATATTCTATGTTGGAAAAAATCGTCTTATTTAAAAAATAATAATATGACTTCCAGAAATATGGAAACAATTATAAATGAAGAGTAAAATATGTTAATATTTTTATAATCAAATAAAAAATAACGTTTCATATTTCTAAGTGGATTCCTTTGTTTTAAATAATATTTTATTCAAATATTGAGTACAGTATTATTTTTGATTCATTCAAAACTTGATGAATTATTTTCATCAATGCATTTAAACAATAATTTTAGTTACCTCATTTTTAAAACTGATTTTGTATAGACCATCAAATTAAAAAAAATAATGTGTGATATTAATAACTAAATTAGTTTACACTAAATTTGTTTTTATACTATTCTAGTTTTTCTATCTGTTTATGTGTTAGGATAATAAATGAATTTTCAGTACAATGCTTGTATAAATTGTAAATAAATATTATTTATATTATCGTGTCGTTTTTATTTACATTCTAATTAAATTAGAAGCTATTGGCCCTTATTAAAAAGGTGTAGAAATAGTTTAATAATCTAAATTAATGTTATTTTGTTAATATTATGAATAATACCTGTAAAAGTACTGTATTATTCATATTGTTCAGTATTGTTGTCAGTATTGTTCAATTTTCCCAGCACATAAATATTATACTTGTTAGGAAGTACGTGTCTTTACAAGCTTTCTCGTAAGAGCACATATTGGATATTTCCTTATGAAAAAAAATCTACGAAAAATTGAGCTATTACCTTCGTCTTCCTAGTAAGACCTAGGCTGGGGCAAAAATCTTCCAAGATGTCCAAAAACACCATTTGTTCGAAGGTTTATATATATACGTCAGTAAACTCGATAACTCCCCTAAAAATTGTTCGATGGAAGTAAACATTTGGTATTTTTATTTTAATATAAATTCTTAAATAGTCTTGCAATTAAACGTCCAAAAGCTAAACCGTGAAACTGATTATTTTGCTCTACTACTTTTCTCCTTCACTTGCAAGATAGATTTACCGATAGATAGCCGAAATACTATTAGTTGAAATCTCCAGTTCAACAAACTTCAACCTATTGCTATTACTATCGTACTCGGCTATATCGTGGCTCTCTCCAAACCAGAATTCACGCAACTGATAACGGGTTTTAGCCAAGTACAACTTAATCAACTGTTGAAACATAAGGCCAGTGCATCTGGTTATTGTATAAAATAATGGAATCGGAGCAAATTTAATGCAACAAATTTGTATTTAGTAATTCATTCTTAATCAAATATAGCCATTTTATTAATAACACGTACCTGAAATAAAAAATCAAAACGAAAGAGCTAAATCAATGAATTTAAATCCTAAATTAAAATGGTAAGCACATATGTGTCATGTATTAGGCGGTTTTTCATCTACCAGTAGGCCTAAGTAAAGAAAGCTCAGAGGTTTGGCAAAGCCGCTCAGGAATGTTGACGTTACTTTCTCTATAGTTGAACGGACTGCGTGTGAGTTACTGCTGGGAAGTGAATCGGCACTCGTACAGGTGAATAGAGAAGAATAGATGCATAGGAGGAATGAACATGCAGACATTCAGACACATCGAGTCGTTTGGGAGATCATTACATAGACTTACACAACCACCATAAAGCATAATAACAGCACCAAAGTTGTAAGTGAGAGTTGGATTCGATGTTGTGTTAAGTTAGAAGACCATCATTAAACATACAAGTCAATCTAATAGTTTCATTTGTGTGTGTTAAAAGTAACATAACTTGTAGAATCATGCGACTCTCTGCGCCGAGAAAGGATGTACATTGTACAGGGTGGTTGTAAAGTCCCCCCTCTATTTTTACTTAAAATTGGGAGTTACGTAAGATGTAGGAGGGAACTTTAAAAAACTCTTGTGGGAAACTAGTCATCCGGCATGCCATATAATGTATTTCCCCCTGAATACAGTAACACAACCGAAATCCTTAAAGGCTGTACCGTCTTCAAGATATCCATAGGTGTAAGGTGAAGATGTAAGAGTCGACAAATTTTCATAAGAAGCCAGTCGTGCGATATTTCAAATAACACTGATTTCCCTCCTATAAGCAGTGGTGCAATCGAAATTTAGAGAGATTTCAGAGTTATCCTTAGTTGTAAGGTCCAGGAGTTAAATTGGGAGTTTAAAAAAAGCTTCTTATTAAACTTTTTAAATTGACTCCTTTAGCTAATATAAATATATTTTGAAAACAGTACAACCTTTTAGAATTTTGATTGAGATCCTGTATTCAGGTACATTAGCTCCATAAAGCAACAACTAGGAAACTAAGACGATTTGGTGACACCTAAGACGTTGAAAATCCTCCTTAAGAAGAAATAAAGGAGGAGGAGTTTTTTTTTAAAACGGATTCACATATTGTATGTCGAGCGTAGCCAGGTGAATAGAGACGCATATTTTTATGATCTTCAAGTGTCTCTTTGTTATTTTTAGTTTTTAATTAGTTCCAAATTTTCGTACAGTAATACTAATTTGATATGCCAGCACCAATACAATGGTAATCAAACAGATTGTGAACGAATACATCTCCTATTAAGCTGACCAGAAGAGGAGGATAGCTTGGAACCCATGAGTTCATTGTCATTTCAATGAACGCCCGCAGGTGCTCGGCCAGTTATAGATAGGTGTTGTCTGATTGGAGTATGAGAACACAGTCACTGCGGAGCTGAGTGCGGTATTCCATTTACATACAGGACACCCCGTTAGAGCTTGTTGGTGGAGCACTCTGGCGGTGCTGGCGACAGGGTGTTACGAAGGGGTGCGATACGCCCCTCCCCTTCCTCACCCTCCTCCGTTCCTAGATGCAGTAATTAGGATCACAAAGCTAGGGGCAGTTTTAATGACATCTTGCGGAGCTTTTCTTTCTGCTCATTTTTAATTAATTGAAAAGTTGGAAAATGCGAGGTCTAAGAAAAGAACGGCAGGATCCTCGGAGGAGGGTGAATGGGGAAAGCGGGTTGGCAATCTCGCGTGATCAAAGGTTGAATAGTAAGCTAGGAAATTAATTAAAAAAGAGTCGCAAGTTAACCGCCATTTTAATTTCTCATAAAATATTTCGTGTTAAATTAACCAATTTAACTCCTTTAATGAACAGACTAGTTAGGAAAAAAACTTATAAACAGATTTATAAAGAATTTCAGCATATATAATTTTGTTTATGGAAGTAATAAATCAAACTGTAATTATATACTGTATGTAGCAATTAAAAATATGTTTAATTAAAATACCTTCCAATAATCCGTTGCTTCTTGGTTGTACTAAATAAATGAATGAAAATAATGAAGAATGGATAAAACTAACCAAGGAATATGTAGGCTTTCATCTTTAGTGTGAAATATTTTTATTTTTGAAAACTATATTCGGATATTCTTAAAATATTTCTGATGGCCATATATATAAAATATATTTTAGTGAAAAACTCATTACCCACCAAGAGAAAAATTCAAAACATTTCACTCAATTTTAACTCATTTCTACTGCAAGTCTACTGAACCTTTTTGTTATGAATATTAATTAGGTTACATACCTGATTTACGAATCACCATTCAAACAAACGTTAGATTTAAAATTAAATAAATGAAAGTAAATATTTCAACTCTTAGATATATTACTCTTATTAAATATAGGCATAACATTGAAATTTAAGAATGGAATCGAATTTCCTCCTGTGCCGGCCGGCTCATATTGATTGGAGTGTACGGTGGTATCATATTACTTGATACCAAAACACTATAAACCATTAAGATGTAATCAAAATCGGTATAGAAACGTTTGAGAAATTTGGCATTTCACAATTATTTTAAGAGTGAAAAACTCTTGAATACTTAGTTTGAATACTTAAAAATTGAAAAATTTAATACTTAAAAATAATATTCGAATACTTAAAAAAATTGAATTGAAATACTCTTAAAAATAATGCATCAGGAGATACGGCGGCTATATACGTACATACAAAGTGGTGGCCTAAATTGCCAAGTTTTATCTAAATGTGTGGGTTATGGCTATGTGTATGTATACACTTACTCCCAACGGAGTTCGAAAACTGGACATCAATCTGAAGAAATGCGATGTTAAACTAACATTATAATTTGTTAAAAAGAACTATCAACACCAGGAGAATCATCGGCTCAAAAAACTAAAAAAAATTAAAATTCAATTTCAAAAAAACTTAATTCTATATCAGGCGGTTTCTGAGATTTACAAATTATTAAACACAGAACGTTGTCTTTTGCAGCTCTAATGTTAATCTAAAGAGGAACAGATAAAAAATTGAATTCCTGCTTACTACTGAAAATATTGTGATTAAAAATCATATTCAGCACTAATAAGCACTAATGGATCTAACGATGTATGCGGAAAAATCCAAACTTTTTGTTTCTATAGAAAACCTAACTTACTCCCCATGTGTGTGGTACAAATTCACATACAACGTAATATATATAAAGGATATATAAGGATTAAGGATATGTATAAAATCTGCTACTGTGTGTTGAAAAATCTAAAATTATTTTCTTCCTCGTAGCAAAAACCTGCTTAATGTTTTCCCTTATTATTCTTAGGGAGAAGCAAATTGATACAACTTCCTCGTTTGATCTATTTCCAAGCTTATCATTACAATTAATTCCTAAATCAATGGAAACTCACTCAAAATGCAATTCTGCTAAAACGAGGGTATGTTTATGTGTCATTATATATGTAAGAGTTACACGACTTGATGTTCCCAATAGTGCATTCCTACCAAGATAGTGAACAATATTGATATGAATAACGGATTTGTAGAGATTGAAGTCCGTAATTCACATTTATTACAGACACCACTACAAGTACATTCATTCAATTATTCTACTGCACTAACACCTTAACACTCACTGCACAATACAAGTCCTGAATATCACAAACACAAGGTCTAAAAACCTGACAAACACATCACGCAACAAGGAAGATGTTGAATCACAAGACGTCGAAGATCAACTTACCGTCCAAACATTAAATGGGTCAGTGACACAAGACGAGGCTGGGGCCTGGAGAGCCAAGATGGCGGAGCCCCCCAGGGGTGTAACGTGATATTTGTTGTGACGCAGGAGTCCCGGGGGTCCATTGTCCTGGGGGAACCGTCAAAACTCATTTGTCGGGGAGGTGTCGCACTCGCCCTCAGTGATACTGTCTTGGGTCATTGCTGGGGTGTGGGAACCGGCTGGACAAGGGACGAGGGAGGGAAACAACGTTCCACCACCTACGGAAACAACGTTTTGGGTGACAAAACGTCGTTCTCTCTTTAGGTTACAACATTATAACAACTTCAGGGTGAAGTTGGTACAAAGCTGAAAATAACAACGCTAAATGGAAGAAAAAATACTAAAATATATTAATAACAAAAGAATAATTATTCCAATTTGTAAACTCACATTGTGCTCAGTTTGCCTGATCTTGTTCTAATCCTATCAGATTCTAGTTTTATTTAATCACCTGAGTACAATTTTGAAAGATAATATAACTTGTGTTTTTCTGATTAGTGATACACAAAGTCCGCTGTACTATCAACAAATTGTATGTCAACAATGAACCATCTCCGATAATGGGTTTTAATCAGTCCTCCTAATAATAAACTTTGCTACAATTATTACTCATGTTGAATTATTATGCGTTGCGAGATGGTGGTTTGAGGAAAAATTAAAATCTTTAAGCGACACCTGAAATGATACCATTATTCACTGGAAGTCATAAGAAAACTGGAAAAATTGATTCGGAATTAAATGATTCGGTTAGTAAAGCTTCTATTGTCACAGTGATGCTGGGATACAAGATCTAACGTTAAACAGCACAACTTCTAGTGACAAAAATCCGGAAAAATGACAAGGCAAGTCATTTTCTTCATGTTTGACAAGCGCCAATGTGACCTTATGGTTACTTTTTGTACTTCCACTTACCAAGCACTAGTCCTTTTAATTTTGTTGAGCAGGCCAGATTAGTACAAAGCACATATTTAGCATGAAAATGAACAAACTAAAATAACAATTATAACTAAATAGAGAGCTCCAACGTTTAAAGTATCTCATATTGTAGTTTTTAGGCTCCGAATTATCGGGGTAATTGTAAGAAGTGGTTCAAATGTTAACTGCTTCTTTTAAAATACAGTAATCAGTAAAGTACAATACCTTTTAAAGTACAGTAATCCATATTTTTGATGGCGGAAACTGTTTTTGATTCTGCCTCGAATCATCTTCAGATCGTATAAACCGGATCATGTCGCGTATCATTAATTAAATAAGTGTTAATCGACGTTCGTGTAGGCCTGTGTGTGTCATCATTCTCAATATCAACGAGTGTGTCAATATTAATATATTGTGTGTCAATATGTTCTCAAGATTTGGACGACCTTTAAATGAAGAGAATTTGATGCCCTTGTACAGCCTGAAGATGATCCGATGGATGAATCGAAACTATTTACCGCCAGAAACTAGTATGGATTACTTTGAATTCAAATATTGTCATTCAGTGATAATTTCCATAACACTTGGGTATTTTAATCAAGTATGAATGAGAAATGGGTGTAAGAAGAATTTGGAGCGATCTTTTAGTCTTCTTAATGACTAATGCTGAAATATTCCTTAGACATGTCTGTTAATTATCAGCCAATGACATCTAAGGGACCTATAGTTTAACATGGAGTTATAACCATAAATATGCCTTTTAATTATGAACTGAACTAATTATGAGGATGGTCTTTGCAGATGAACATAATATCTCATCCACCGATTATCTCTCATAACTGTCCACAATTTTTGACATACGTATAATAAAGTAGTCTGTATTAACCTATACAGGAATGTTATAATACAATTAATTTATTCACGAGTAATGCAGTATAAGTAATAAAACTTTCTTTAATTAGAATTTTTGTTGTTCGTTGTGATTTAATTTAATAGACTAACTCAAATACAGAAGAGTAGTAATATTATTTTGTGTGTATTATACCTCTCAAATGTGTTGTATACCCTAAACCTTAAACTCTTGCAATAAGTTTTTTATTTGAAGGGTAATGAATATTATTACGTTAAATATGAAACAAAGAGGGGGATACATTAATTGAGGTATACAAATTACCACACACTGCATTTATTTTGTTATCATTGTCAATGAAAAAATCATAAATCTGAGATTAAATACACTATAGAAACAACACTGTTAAAATATTCAGTAATATGTCTACACAAATTCAACTTATTTTGTCCTTCATAAACCATAATCCATGAAAATGGTCCATGTTTAAGGACGAGTACTTCAGTTTTGAATGATTCTAGCTACAAACTTTCACAACAGAATGGCATTTAGCGATGTAATCTAACGGCATACTCTTTTCATCAGTGAATTAATTTTACATTGTGTAAGTAAAACTGAATACGCAAATACCTTACTATGACCTGCTCAGTTTAAATTATAGCCAATAAAGTTAAGCTATTTCTGTTGGAAATTTGAAATTCCTGAAGATGGGTAGTTGTTCATTAGGCTAATTATGTTTTTGATGAGGGTTTAATGATTATAAACTCTCCCCGAATTGCGTCTTTTAAAAGCTAACAGTTTTCTTAAATTTATTGAATAACATTATTAGATGCATGGACCTCGAAAGTTGTCCTATTAGTTATACCTAATTTATAGATAAAGTACTCTTCTATTTAATCTATTATTTGCATTATTAAACATTCTTCCATGAAGAAACATGTTTGCTAAAAGGTATTAAAGATTTTTTACTTACAAAGTAGAGGATGTAAAGAATAACCCGAATACAAGAGCAAATTAACGTTGACTTAAGCGTATGTATCTCCTAAATCCATGAATACCTATTGCTCTAAAGCTTTTTTATTTTAAGGATATTTAATAAAATACCAAGTAAAATATGAGGAGATAAGTCGCAGTAAACTCTTTCTCCATCTATATGTCGAAAGAGACGTGTAGAAGCAAAGTAAAAATGTTTTCGTGTAGGATTTATGATATAGGCAAAATGTTTTAGTATCTATAAAAATACAAGATTTTTTCTTTTCATTTTATACTGTTAAAAGGGTAGTATTTATTAACTAATCCCTGTGATATTATCTCTATATATAAAATTGAATGTATGTCTGTCTGTATGTATGTATGTCCTTTATGCGTTGCCAAACTACTCATCCGATCGCCATGAAATTTTAGGAAGTTGGTCTATATGTGTCCGGGAAGGTTTTAGTGAAAAAATATTTTCGAAAACTCCATAAGTTTCCATTTTATGGCGTTTTAAATTTCTAACCTTATGGAGAGTAAGTTTGTTTACAAATTGTCTACAATGAAAACATTTGATTTCTTAGCTACAGCTGATTGGTTTACTTTCCATTAGCAATACCGTATGCTTTACTATCCAATGCCATCTGAATCATTCATTAATGTTAAACTATGAAGTAAATGTGTACTGTAAAAAATGAACAGCTTTATTCACCACGTTAATAGTTTCGGTTTTAGGGGATTACTGTATGTATTTATATTTTTATTTTCTGTCTGATTAAAGTCACGTGTTTATATGATAATTACAATGTTTATATTATTACGTTTATTATAATAATCAGCTGTTGTATATCTTTCCTATAAAAGCCGTATTACAGTTAGGTTTCGTTTGGGTTTGGATTGGATTTGAAAATTGTGAGTTAATCCACTCAGATTTATCTGTTTTATGGGAATGTTATTAATATGTTTTATCGTTTCAGTATTGTTATTCACTATGCAGCGACCCAGAATATATAACCTTTCACAATGAAGCCGTATCGCTATTCGACTTCAGAACATGGCCAATCTTAAAGTTACCATGTGTTTACTGTGAGGCGTTACGAAGTTCGCCGGGTCAGCTAGTATTAAATATTTTATTTTTTTTAATTTGTAGTACAAATATTATTTTTTAAGCATGTTCATGAAAAATAAATATAATTATTTTTAATGGTATTTTGTTTTGTTTTTTGTTTTATTTAATGTCTATTTAATTTATATATGATATTGGTTGTGTGATATTGATTACCACAGGGGGTTTAGGGTGTGTTTAACAATGTTTAATGTTAACACAGGGGACACACAGGAGATTGAGAGTGTGTGCATTTATGTTAAATTTGAGCAATACAGGAGTTTGAGGGTATGTGTAACAGTTTTCAATGTTAACACAGGGCTGCACACAGGAGGTTGAGGTTGTGTGTAAGAATGTTTAACAGCGGAAGAATAAGACTTCCAATTATTCGCTTAAAACGTATCCGAATGATAAGGAAATGTTGATTGTTCATGGTTAAAAGTTATTAACTGTGTGGTGAGTGTACACTGTGCAGGCGCATGCGCACTGCGCAGCGTAGCATGTGAATGTGACAAAGCACTACCCTGTGATGCGCGTCATGCTGCCGTCGCGACATGTCCTGCGGCGCGGCGCGGCGCGTTGCCCAACATCAGGCGGACACTTTCTACACACCTTACACATTCACACTAGGTACTCACCCTGCATCGCGAGTTTCAGCAAATTTATGATTTATAAACGGGATTTCATACCATGAATAACTTTGGATTTACTCCTGCTTTGAGTTGTTTTTAAAAATCTTTACAACGTACTCTATCAGTCGAAGACAGGTCTATGAATGATTTATTTTAGTTATTCAATACCGAGTGTAAAAATATTAATAACTCTTATTCGGTGAGGTAAAATGTAAAAACTAATTTCATTAAAATGAAATGGACACGTATAAATATACCTATGGATACATACAGGTCACACATAGTACACCAAAACACAACTCTTGAGAGAGTTAAGGATGTTCCTTGTCTGACAACCTAGGAGTAAGAAGACCCCATTTGGAAAACGCATGAGATATTGGGAAGAGAGAATCGATTGATTTCCATTCTCAACTTAACTATTTCTAATGTTCTAATCTTACAAAATAGTTCAATACTTAATTTATTAATATTAAATTAACTACTCAATATTTTACAAATAATTTAATTATTATAATCGAGTAATATGTTTACGTTTTAGGCAGTCTGACTGCCTCATGACCACATACATCTACTGAGCAAGCCACCAGTTTCCATTTAGAGACCATGCCACGGCAGGGAAACGTCGTGGATCTCAGAGGAGTGTGATTCTGCAGCGAGACAATGGACATGGACAACTGGTCTTGACTGCCTCATGACCACATACATCTACTGACCAAGCCACCAGTTTCCATTTAGAGACCACGTCACGGCAGGGAAACGTCGTGGATCTCAGAGGAGTGTGATTCTTCAGCGAGACAATGGACATGGACAACTGGTCTTGACTGCCTCATGACCACATACATCTACTGACCAAGCCACCAGTTTCCATTTAGAGACCATGAAACGACAGACAAAATGGACTGGGAAGTCCTCATCCTCCTTATAGTCCTGATTTTGCACCGAGTGATTTCTATTTGTCTGGTCTACTGGGAGAGGACCAGACAAAGTGGGTACTTGCTTAAACAACAAAATAAAATATTCATTGCAGCCGGTGTAAAAAATCTTGTAGGGAGTCGAGGCAAATGCATTAATGCTTAAGGGGATTATTTTGCAAAATAGTAAAAGTATTGTTTTGAAAAAATAAACAGTTTTTACTCCAGACTAATTTGTCTCTTAAATCATTAAATGCCCCTCGTACAATCTATTATATTCGTAATTAATGAGCCATTGTTTTTCCAAAGTTTTGAACATAAACTGAAGTCATAAATTAATATAATTTATAATTATTCTGCAGTTCTGCAATATTAAGTGCAGTTGGGATGAGATATTATTTTGTAGAGGCTGAGATATTATAGTCTAAGAAGTAGACTAAGCAGTAGGCTAAGAAATATTAAAAGTAAAGTAACACAGTTAAAAAATCTAATCAGCATAATTTGCTGTGAATGTTATCTTGATGTCGGCGGCAGGACCTCCACCTCCGAACCCAGCTGACAGCGCACGTCGTTCCTAGGGCAACGGTCTGAATGTGGATCAAGGTGGACGGGGACGAGGTCTCATGATACACGACCGGGCTCGGATGTCGGATCCGTGGATTCTCTAAATAATGTTCAGGACAGCGCAAGTGTTATCATATGATGTGAAATCTGTACGTGGATTGTAATCTTAAAGTCCTAGTGCTAAAACGATTTGTGTAAGAAGAGTGCAAACAATGTCATGTCGCACGACACGTTCATATCAGCTCAGCTGACGCTTCGTGCTTCCAGAACTTCATGACAGTTTACACTCGTATTACACACAAGATTTTTTCTACAATAAAAAAGTCATTTAGGTTATGTTTGATTTTCCCGTTGGCATAAATGTAAACGTAACTTTTAGGTTTCCGGTAACCTTAGTTTCATTGCGCAAAACCGGAAGTTAGTGTTGTAGGAACGGCGACCGTTAATCAGCTGACTGATCGCTAAGCGCATGCTATTTGGTTGGTTTCATATAGATTTGGAGCGTTCCGCGCTTGTGATTGGCCGGTTACACATCCGCCCTAGGGTGGACATGAGATCTCATATCCACCCTAGGGCGGATATGCACTGCTTATACGTTCTGCCAACAGTGGGAACTGTGACTGTTATCATGCGGTTGTAGGAAAAAGTTATTAACTATATTTCAAAATTATTGGGCCTACCTTTTACACACTTAAGGGGCTATTAGAGTATACCTGGATGGTAAAATTACAGGACAGATTCACTTACTGATAATAGCGTGAGTATAAAAGTTTGAACTTCAATGTGTGATAATTATTAAATGAACTAGAGATCGAAAGAAATGGCGATTCTGATGTTCTGTTGGTAGTTTGACGGCCCACGAGCATAGGGATATGTTGTCAAGATGAATCAAACTTCAAATTCAAATTATTTTTTAATGATCTTATTGTTTCAAAATTTCAATATATCTCATTATTAAATTTAGCATATAATTCATATAACATATAAATTGTATTAACAAAAAATAATGACGTTAGAGAATAGAATGTAAATAATCCATCCTAAAACATAAGATTATTTCTCAACTAACTGTCAAATACAATATTTTTCAAATATATTTAAATTCAATTCACCGACGTAATTTGTTATTGTTTATGACCTCTAACGTGTGCCTTCTCCAGTAACCGTCGTATTAACCATCACGAAGCTAGTTTTCATGGACAAGGTTCGTTATTGATACATTAAAAGGAGACAGTCATTACTGTCTAAAATATACATTTCTTGTAGGTGTAACTGTGAGCAAAGAACACAAATTTTTTAAAACATTTGATGGCAAAATTTAAATTGGGAACAACCCCTGGTTTTTGTAGATGTTTAGAAATATATGATTACAATAATTTTTGTAAATGGCCGCCATTTTATCTTCCATTTTACCTT
>CM041791.1:117962419-117983050 GCA_023375725.1 Nephotettix cincticeps
TTATCATTATCTGGACATAAAAAAGGAGTTCGCCTATTCACATAAGATTGATCGACATGGGAAAAAGAATGCAGGTTTGCTGTTGTAAGAAACACATAAACTATGACTTTTAACATAAACGTATGGATCACAACCACAGAAGCTAAATACTAAGTTTTATCCAAAATTTTTGATTAATAAGGGAAATAGTAATTTTTCCTTATCCCCCATAAGATTAGCATTGGAGCCCCTAAATACAATGTACTGTGTTTAGATTTTTTAATATCTCGGTAACCGTTGGAGATAAATAAAAACTTTAAGAAACAAAATTGTGTCGTTATTTGAGCTGAATCTAATGGTAAAAGATAAAATTTGAAAAATTACACGGAAACAAAAAACACATTTTTGGGATACAAACCACCCCCCTAAACTACCGACGATATGTCTGGATTACGAACTCGTCCGAGAAAATGTAGGAATACACGTTTCTACCAAATTTGGTCTCGATCGGACCATTTTTACGAAAGTTATCGTGTTCATAGACACGTATATATGTACACAGTGTGTTCATTAAAGTTGGGGACAAACTGCGAGGGGTGATAGTACCAGATAGGAACGGATTATAAGGAGAGGAGGCACCTTATGGGACTTAGTCAAGACGATAAAATCTCAGGACAAGTGTTGCCATCTGTCGGATCTAGCGGTGAACTAGGCCTCTATGATGCCGTCAGGAGTGTCATTTGTCAATAGTGTCATTTGCGACACTAGTCTAGCTATCTGAGGATGGCAGTAGGCTACCTACTACCAGGGCCGGCGCTAGGGCCATGCGGCCGCATGGGGCGCCAAGAAAAAAGGGGCGCGCGACGGCACGGCGCGGCCGGCTGCACGGCCTGTTAAAGATTTTTTAGAGTCCATTTTTCTGAACCAAAACATTTTTTGCTGAAGACATATATTTTTTGGATATTAAAGAAAAGGTCTATTTATGTTTAACACTTCTTTTTGAGATAGGAAACATACATCGGAATAGGGCGTCTTCCTTAAGGAGTCCTTAAGTTTTAATAAAAATTTCACGGACTCGTTTTATAGGGGGTTTCCATTTCTGTTTGACGTTTTTTTATTGCATTATGGACAATTAAGATTACTTACACCGTTCAAATAGGACGCCATCCTTTCTTAAATTGGCGCCCTTTAATTTCAATCAGAATTTCGCGCCCAATTAAAGACGAGCCCATTTTTTGGGGAATAAAAAAATCCATTTATTTTTGCCGTTTCTTTATGGTGTTTTGAACAGCAAAGATTTACTTATACCGTTTATGGGGCGCCATCCTTTCTTGAATTGGAATCCTTTTTTGTTTCAATGAGAATTCCATGTCCCTTTTAATACCTGACCGCACTTTTCGGGAATTAAAGAAACGCTTGGTTGAATAAGCAAAACAATCTACAATGCGCCAGCAGAGGGCGCCATCCTTTCTAAATTAGCGCCCATTAGTTTCAGAGAAAACTTGCCACCCTAAAGACATGCCCTCTCTTTTGGAAGTGGAAGAAACACCATATTTTTGAGTTTTGACGCCTCACATATTACACTTTGAACCTTTTCTAATTTTACAAATCAGTTAAGAATTTCTTTTAAACGAGCAAGGCTTAAGGTTAGAGTGATGAATTTCGAAGTTGAAAATAATCAAGAGTTACCTACGTTCAGGCACTTCACAAGAACGCCTAAGTGGATTGGCAACACTGGCAATTGAAAATGATGTTCTCAATTCACTGGACACATATTTAGTTTTGAGAGACTTTACCAAGACCAAAGCATGAAGAGTTCAAATTTAGCAGTATTTTTTTGTAATTTTTGCCAAAGGACATGTTTTTAAAAGTTTTGTTACCGTAAACGTTAACATAATGTCGTTATGACGTTCATGACGTTACCAGTAACTAGTGATATTTATATTTGTCTTTGTAATTTTTTTCCGTAGGACATGTTTACGTTTACCTTGTTTTTATAAGATTTGTTACCGTAAACGTTACCACAATCTCAATTTTCATGACGTTACGTTACGTTAATATGTTTGTCTTTGATTTTTAGTAACAAAGATAAGTACTGATTTTACGTTACAAGTTAAAAATAAATATTGTTATATATATTTAAATGTGAGCTTAAATTTTTCAACTCCCAGTCCCAACTTTATATTCCATTTGATACCATTATTCATTGTAAAAAAGGCCTACATATGATATAAATAAATAATTCTTTTACTTTAATTTTGTAATTTTATTCAATACTATATTATTACTTACATTTGACAATGTGTTCACTTTTGATTATAATTAGGAGTTTATATATATATATATATATATATATATATGCAATACCAAAGTGGAGAGATTATTTTTTTTGGGGGGGCGGCAAAAATGACTAACAGGTATGTGTTAAGGATGAAGACGGTACATCGTGCCACCAATTGACGTAGTAGGTACTGCCATAAGGAGAGAATTTTAAAATTATATATAATTCTTCGTATTTTATTTGAATTTTTTTTGGAAAGGTATGATTTCAAAACTCCAAAGTAATTTTGAGGTAACAAGGGTTTTTATTTTAAAACAAGAGACCAGCATGCCAAGCCATATCAAAGGCCTGTGCTACTTCTAAGAATTCTGCTGAACAAAAGCGTTTATTTTCAAGATTTTCCTTGAGTACATAATATTAAATACAGGCAGAAAGTGAAAGTCAGTATAACCAACTGAAGAAATTAATGAACTTTAAAAATAACATGTGTTACTGTATAAAGTGTCATAGATATTGTAGTATTAAGAGATTTTCAAACGATTGCCAAATGGATAAGGGTATGTTTCCTGCTACAGCTATCTAGTTTTGTAACTGAACCTTGGAAAGGTGCGATACTGAAAGGTAGGAACTAGCCAGTTTTGAATCTGATAATGGCATTTGCAACTGGCCAGTTTTGAAAAAGTTTTCAAATGCAATTAGACTGGTTTGAATCTTTATCCAGTTTTCACATTAAGTTTTAAAGGGGAATTAGCGACTTTTGCCACTTGAAAACTATTTCGACAAGCGCAGTTCAGTAGAACGATTATGTTTCAATAAAAATCTCATTTTTAATTTTGTCAATTAGCCGGTTTGTTATTGGACAACTCATATAGTGAACCTGCTCCACAGCAAAATGCCTGCGGTGAAAACCTAATCGATGCGACGGTACGATATTTTTTGGCAATTAACATTTGAAGCGCAGAAAATGTTTCTCGAATACCTCGGAAACAACTGCAGAAGATTGATCAGGCGATAACCTAGTTTAAAGATTTGCGTGGTTTTGGTACTAGTAAAGTGTCGATTATCCGAAGCCCAGTTATCCGAAACGTCACATAATAAACACAAACTTAAATTAAGAAGATTCAAACATTGCTGTGACTGGCTTTGGCTGGGCAGGTCATGGATGCTGTTCCTACGGCGGATCATCCAGGATGGCGATGGGCCTGGGCCTCCAGACCTCTGCGACATCATGCCGTGTACAGAGTTCCCTGATGTGCTCTAGGCTGGACTCGGCTGCGTTCTGAAACAGTCCATTGGCTTTTGTTCTGTTAAACAGGTCAAGAGTTGGGACTCCCAACGTCCCCATAATTACAGAGTTCCTGACGAACCACGGTTGTCGTGTGATTTGTCTCAGCGACTTCGTCTGAATTGCCTCTAGAAGTTTCCTGTTGGTCTTGCTGGCCGGAATCCACCATGCTTCTGAAGCATACATCATACAAGAGCAGGAATCATACATTAGTAGGAACATAGTGACCTTCGTCCTGACCGGGATTGGGCTCCTCGCTGCAAGAAGTGGCCACATCAGCCCCATGATTGCCGTTGCCTCACCCACCTTCCTGTCAACATGCTGTTTGAAACACAGGTCTGAGTCCAGGGTGACACCTAAGTACTTCACGGACGTCTTCCACGGTATCCCCTCTCCGTCTAGCTGGATCTCGGGTGGAACTGCTCTCGGCTTTTTCTCGCCTCTTCCTGAAACAAATGGCATTACTTTTATAAGCGTTGACTTTGATACGCCACTGTCGGAGCCATGGTGACAGGGTGTCCATCTGTGTCTGCATCATCCTCGCGGCGTGGACAGGGCGACAGCCGCTGTAATGCAGGAGTGCGTCATCAGCGTACAGCGACAACGTTACCCCTGGAACAGTCGGCATGCCATTAGTATAAACAAGGTAGAGTACCGGGCCCAGGACACTGCCCTGGGGTACCCCAGCCTCAACCGGACGTGTCGTTGATAATGCCCCCTCAACGCATATCTGGAACTGGCGACCCTCTAAGTAAAACTTGAGGAGATGGACCGCTGCAGCCGGGAGCGGGGACTCGCTGAGCTTGAGGAGAAGTCCCTCGTGCCAGACCTTGTCGAACGCCTTGCTGACATCCAGTAGCACTGCAACAGAGCATAGGTTAATATTATGTTTGTCGACCAGCTTCGTAATCACCCGTACCAGCTGTTGCGTCGTAGAGTGTCCGCGACGAAATCCAAACTGCTCCGGCCTTATGTATCCGTCCAGGAAGGGGGATATCCTGGAAAGGAACATGCGTTCGAAAAGCTTCGAGACCGCCGAGAGTAGGGAAATGGGGCGATAGTTTTGATGGACACCCTCGTTCCTAAAGACAAAACAAACTTAAGTACTATAAGCTGTAAGATAATATGTAAGACTAATACCAAAGATGAATCATCTCTAGTACTACCATAGATGACAGAAGAACTAGATGTAAAGTCCAATGTATTTTTCTGTGACCTGAAAAATGTTCTGTGCAGACGATACTATTGATGTAGTATCGATATACGCACCTAGATAGCGCATAAGAAACTTTTAGTACCGATATATGCCACCAGATGAGGCGGTGTACACAAAGTCGCCACGTTTGAAAAATGGAAAACCCACTACTTGATTCTGAAATTCCCACTTTTAGCTCATCCTATTTTTAGGTAAATGTATATATTATAAACTATATATATACCTACCTAACAATACAGAGTAAATAGCAGACTTGCCCTACCTCAACCTCGAAACCTTAATGCTTCTTAAATTGTGTTATTTAACGTTGTGACTCACCATTGTTCCAGAGAGTTTAGGGGTTGACATAGAGAATCCCAGCGTAGACCATGGACCTGGATGGATGTGGGCTGCCGGAGGTCTCAGGACGTCTATGGGTTGGCGGCTGGACCGGATGTCAGCAGTGATGAGGGACGCTGGGGGAGGTGTGCGCACACCAGGGGGTGTCACTGACCACAAGGGGGTTAAGGGTCACCAGGGGGATTGTTGGTTATGATGCAGCACTGAAGAGGAATCGGTGGCGGCACTTGAGAGTCGACGCGCTCGAGTAACGCACTGTTCGCGACGACACAGTTATGAGAGTAGGGGCAATTAAAAGCACTGTTAATTGATTACTTTGTTACTTTGAGACAAATAACTTGAGAGAGGGATTGCACTGTTACGCGAGAAAAAGTGAGAGAGGTTAAGAGTTTAAAAGTACGAGCGACGGCCTAGTCGCACGTCACACGGAGAGCCTTGGAAAGCTACTGAGGGGCTTGTAGAGGGATAGCGTCGGTAACTGACAATTGGGTGTCTATAGGGGTACATTAAATTGAAGATAGAAATAGTCACGCCATATTTTATGGCCAATCAGAGCGAAGCGTCAACCCCTCCACTTGCCATATATGGGTGTTTTGTGTAAACGTTTTGTTGAGAATATCTGAATTGATTTGAATCTCAGATTATTCTATTTTGACTCTGTACATACAAAGGGTATTTGATATTGAATTATTTCTTTGAAAAATACATGATAAATGTGGAATGTCTCTCATTGTTAAAAAATGATTATTTAAACTAAAATTATGCTTAAATACTAAACAATTACTGTATTGATATTATTATTTATTTCATTCCACCAGAATTTCCATACATTTACCATCATTCTAGAAACCGTTGTATTAAACCACAACAGGCTTTGTTTATCTATATAAATGAAATTAGAGTTTTGTCTGTACATTGCTAAGAATTATTCATTTTTTAGTTATTTTTACTTTTCGTGCGTTAGAGAAGCCGAAACCGGTCTTATCTAAATTTTTGTCGGTTTGTCTGTTTGTCTGTGACGCTCCAGGAGGCATTTTACGCCGTCTTCTCCGTAAAAACGGGAGAACTGATTACAATGAAAATTATTTCATGTATTCTCTACACTCCAGAGAAGGTTTATATATGCATATTGAAATCGCCCGCCGCCTCTTGAAAAGTAAATAACGAGTGTTTAAAACCCCACTTTTACTCGATATTACTCGCATGTTGATTCAATTTTCAATGAATAACCTACTGGTAATAATCAGCTGTCTTTGTAGTTTAAAGGCTTAATAGAAATAAAAACAAATAGCTGTCAAATCAATATTAGTTAGTTTATATTGGTCATTGATTTTAAACCCATTTCGAAATCATACTATATTAAAAAGTTATTTTAACTTATAACTATTTATAATAATGGTATAAATGTTCTTATCTATTTAATTAGGATTTCAGGTTTACGTTTCGGTATGATAATCTTTCTTCTTTAAACTAAATCCTACAAACCGTACTAAGGACGGGCTTACTGCTAGTGCTAGTAGTAAAATAAAGAGGGTATTATTCACACAATCTATAACATTACAGTATTGAAAAGATTGTTTCATTGTTTTTCACAGTAGCTACTTTACTTAGCTTTAAAATATCGTCGGAATTTATTTGAATTTAAATTTACTTTCCTTAATAAATTTTGGAGACTGAAAACCTAAGTTCCAAGAAAAGGACTAAGAATATCTTTGATTGAAAAGTTCCCTCTCATTTTTACAACCGTATCACAATTAAAACAAAAATTTTTAAGTTCTTGTAATTAAAATAATTGCTATAAGTTTTTAAAATGATACAGCTATGCATTTATTTAATAACGATCTATTAATTGAGTCCATAGGTTTCTTATCTTGCCGAAAATTTATAAATAGTTAGCAGCACCTCTCTCTTCTTCCATTTGTGTTCGATTTGTGTTCGTATTATTTTATTAGTTATTTATTATTGTTTAAAGTTTATTTAATATTTGCTATTTCATATAGTTTTTTCTTGAATATTTGGGAACATTCCTTTTTATGTCAAATAATAATATTCTCTTTTGCTTCGAAAAGCTATTTTTAGCGACGATATTGATTATGGTGTATTAAGTCGGTTTTATTTAAACAAATACATGTTTTTTTCATTGAGTAATTTGTTTTAATTATATTTATTTATAATTATTAAACTATTTATTCTTATTATTTTTATTCTATTATTTAATATTTTTAAATAATTTAATTTTATCATAATATTTTTTGTTCAGTATTGTAAAAATATTGAAAGAAATAGTAGTTTGTCAGCGAATTTCAAATATTTTTAATAAGTATATATTATTTTAATAATGTCGATTTTTTTTTTTTTAAATGTTGAGTATTTTTGCTGCATTGAGTGGATAGTTTTGCATTTTAGCCATTTTTTTAAATTATTTTTTTATATCTCTGATTAGATAGAGAAAAATTAATTGTGTAGGTTTTTAAGCTGATTCCAATGGTAAAATATAAAATTAGAAATTTTTAAAAATTACATTGAAAAAAACCCCTTTTGAGTTACAAAAACTAATTGAGAATTTATAAATACTCGTCCGGTTTACAAATTTTTGGTCTCGGACCATTTTTACGAGAGTTATCGTGTTCACAGACACACACACACACACACACACACACACACACACACACACATATATATATATATATATATACCGTATATATACACATATAACATATATATATAAATTTTAACGACTATTGTTTTTGGACTCTGGGCACCTAATGAAGACAAAATAACATGGTCTCGGGCTTAACTCTTGCCATGAGACCTACGGTAATAGCTTCTTCCCTATGGGAAATTCGCTAATAAAAGAGTAATGGCATATTCTACTTTGTAGCCCGCATATACAGCTCACACTCACAGCCATTCAGCGCGGTGAGTTTGAATTTGACTAGGCCAGGAAGTACAGTCCAGTCTAGTGAACAGGAAGTACAGTCCCAGTTCTATGGTTGTGAAAATAGCAGTTTGTAAAATTGCTCGAGTAGTTTTACTTATGTCCACCAGGAGGCAGCACAAATTGGAGCTCACTAGAGAGTAGTTACCGATAGATGCCACCAGAGCGCGTCCCAATTTTAGGTCACAAACTTTCCGTAAGGCTATCAATCTACTTCTATTCATAATCAATGGTACTACACAGTAAAACCATAGATGAATGGATAGTAAAGTAGATTGTGCACGACCATGTTAAGGATTAAAACGGTACATCGTACCGCCAATTGACTTAGTAGGTACCGCCATCCTCAGGTAGCGCTAGTGTCACAAATGATTTAATATACACCTGACAATGTCACAGAGACCTAGTTCACCGCTAGATCCGACAGGCAGTTCGCTTCTAGCTCTCGTAGTGGTCAGACGCTCCCCGTTCCGCCGCTCTAAGCTCAGTTGTGACTATTTGTGCCTCGAGCACCGCTATATCCTTTTGCTCGTTATTTGGTTCGCCATTAACGCGTGTTTATTTATTTGGTGATAGTGACACTCTGTGGTTAAGTGGAGTGAACTGGTGATTGGATACCATTGCGGTCCTGCAACCTTGGTGAGATCCATCCATTTCATTACTTTAGCCACTGCCTAGTTAGTCATATGATATTTCATATTGTAGTATAGGCTGTTTTTAGCCTATATTACTTATCCTTTTTATTCTTGATATAATTGTTTCTCATATTCATAGTTTTATTTTTGAGTATTTAATTTAACATGTTGTAGATTAAGTCGCCATACAAGTGGTTAAGCCGCCCGTAGCGTAGCGTAGAGAAAGTTGGGGGCAGGAAATCCCTGTCACCGCACAATAGACTAAATTCCTGGAATTTTCCGTTTCCCCGCGTCCCATCCCACTTGTATGTTTGTTTGTGTTGTGTTGCAGGTAATGCAGCCGTAATGGCATATTGCTATCAATTATTGAATTAATTTATGCTAATAAGTGGCTTTGTATATTAATATTTATTTATTATGTTATTAGTTAAATTCTATAATCAGTATTAAGTTTAGCTACCTGCATTTAGTATTTATTTAGTAGCTTTTTTTCAATGAAGTCTATGATTCTGTCCCGTTGGCTGTTCTATTTCTCCTTCATCCGTAGTTTCGAATAATGAGTACAGAATTCTAAAATACAGTACCTATACATTAGTATATTTTCAATATTTACCACATGTTATTGACAGCGCGTTGGACTCGTATGGTCGTTAAATTATAGGACTCTTAGCTACCAGATCGCAGCACCATGCAAGTGACAAAGCAGAGACATCTAGCGGTTACTTTCGGAACCTTTACATCGCAGTTTCAATATATTGTACTCAAGATACGTCTAAATGTTGGGGGGGGGTGGTAAAAATAATAAATAAATAAAAAAATTACAAAATAGAAATTAGAAAGCAACATTTTTATAGACGAGGCATATACTGAAGAACACTAGTAATAAAATTATAATGTTTACCACTTTGCTGTTAGTTGTTCTATTTATTAAGGCCCCTAATATTGAGTTTTATAAATATATTATAAATATATATTAGAAAAATGTTAGGCACCACAATCCCCTTACACTCATTTTTCATCCATACTAGGCTTCAAATACCTACCTGGAAGGGTCACCATTTCAGTTTAAAATATTAAAGTATTTCTTACTAAAATACAAATATAAATTTGTAATGAAGTGAAGTTTTAATTTTAGTATAATTCCCTCAAAAACTAACTTATGCCGAATGGAAACCTGTTATAGCTTAAAATGACTTTAAATTAGATAAAATGAAAATTTTTTAAATATCTAAAATAATTAAAAAGTAAATTGTTGGATTTTACTTCACGACAACCCTAGAATAAAGATGGATAAGCTTGCAAATAAATTGAAATCAAATAACCAGGTTAATAAAACTAATAAAACACTTAGAACTAATCAAGGGAACACCGGTCTGTATACAACCATGTTTTACGAGTTTCACAGCTTCGACACCAGGCAGCAGCAGGAGACGGCTTCCTCCAGATTAAAATCAGAACTGTTTCTCTATAGTAAACGATTTCGCTACCAGAATGCGCGAGTTAATCTTTCGACAGGATTTCTTGAAATAGCCTAAACCTACACGACTTATAGAAACCTGAGCGCCATATCAGCGGAGGGAATAATCTATGAGGGAATATTTAGGGGTGATAGGCTACACCTCAGAACTACCACCGTGGAGGACTTTCGGGCCCTCCAGAATCTACTTACGAGGAAGCGAGTGGCCTTCCATACATTTATGTTGCAGGAAGAGGCGGAACTGAAGGTGGTCATCAGGGGGGTCCACCATAGCACCGACCCTACCTTCCTGAAGACTCAGCTGGAATTTCTCGGCCTCCACCCCACGCTAGTGATGCCTCTGCCACGGCGTGAGAATGGTCAACGGCACAACACAAACTCATTCCTTTGCAAATTCAGAAAGGTCGGCCAGTGGGAGAAGGTGTGGACACAGATGGACGCCCTGTCACCATGGCTCCGACAGTGGCGCATCAAAGTCAACGCTGATAAAAGTAATGCCATTTGTTTCAGGAAGAGGCGAGAAATGCCGAGAGCAGTTCCACCCGAGATCCAGCTAGACGGAGTGGGGATACCGTGGAAGACGTCCGTGAAGTACTTAGGTGTCACCCTGGACTCACGCCTGTGTTTCAAACAGCATGTTGACAGGAAAGTTGCTGAGGCAACGGCAATCCTGGGGCTGATGTGGCCACTTCTTGCAGCGAGGAGCCCAATCCCGGTCAGGACGAAGGTCACCATGTTCCTACTAATTGTGCGCTCTTGTATCATGTATGCTTCAGAAGCATGGTGGATTCTGGCCAGCAAGACCAACAGGAAACGCCTAGAGGCAATCCAGACGAAGTCGCTGAGACGAATCACACGACAACCGTGGTTCGTCAGGAACTCTGTAATTATGGGGACGTTGGGAGTCCCAACTCTTGACCTATTTAACAGAACAAAAGCCAATGGGCTGTTTCAGAAAGCAGCCGAGTCCAGCCTAGAGCACATCAGGGAACTCTGTACACGGCAAGATGTCGCAGAGGTCTGGAGGCCCAGGCCCATCGCCATCCTGAATGATCCGCCGTAGGACCAGCATGACCTGCCCAGCCAAAGCCTGTCAAAGCAATGTGTTGAATCTTCTTAATTTAAGTTTGTGTTTATTATATTTTGATTAACATCTGATATTTCACTTGCTCCGGCCCTGTTCTGATTTGATTGTTTTAGCCATTCCAAGAGGTAATCCAGCAGCTAAAGCGGTAAACGCTAATGCTGTGGTCGCTCAAATGAAGTCCATTCGCCCGTATGTAAGTTGCGCATACACGTCTGGACGGATGGGGGAAGGTGGGTTTAGTTTGGGTAAACACCGCTTAACGGTGGAGTCTCCACATAACCCTCGCAGGAGCGGGGGTACTCATAAAGAGTTACCACCTGCCCAAAAAAAAAAAAAAAAAAGGTGTGGACCATCACGCACCTTGTATGCGTTCGAGTGACTGTCGCCCAGTTTGAGCCTAGGCCTGGCCTGTCTCAGTGCTACCGCTGCCAGCGTTTTGGCCACTCGTCAGTGAACTGTAATTTGCCCTTTAGATGCGTTAGGTGCGCCGGGGAACATGAGGCCAGATCCTGCCCCTTGCCCAAGGAAAGAGTCTGCAAGTGCTGCAACTGTGGCGGTGGACACCCAGCCAGCTATAGGGGATGTAAGGCGCACACAAAGGCCATGGCGACGAAGAAGGTGCGCGACGCCAAATCTGCTGGTCGGACGATGGTCCGGAACCCTTCGGCGAGCTCTCGCAGTACCAAAGAAGAAGGTAAACGTTCCTCCCCCTGGCATTACTAAGGGGACGTTTGCAGGCGGTAGCAAGGCCGCGGTGACGAAACCCGTACCCCCTTCTGCAGCAGCACACGCCTCCCCGGCTCCAGCACCGGCTGAAGTGACCCAACCCGATGCGACTGAGGTGGCAGAAACCCAGGCTATGGTACCACAGCCACGGGCGTGCCGCCAATGACGCAACAGGAAGCGCCAGAGCCCAAAAATGTCAAATATTGTTGTTTCAGGTTCACAGCTGGACAACAGCGACACGGAGACGGAAGTTGCTCCCCCAGCAGCTCCAAAGGCCCCCATACCAGCTGTCAGGGCCCCAACAGCGGCTAGTCCCGCCCAACCAGCCATCCCCTCACCCTCTGTTGCAGTGACCACCGCGGTGCAGGGCGACACTATTTCAGTCAGGCAGCTGATTGCCTGGCTCACCAAAACAATTCCCATTCTTATTTCAGCCAAAGAAAAGTCCATGCCGGAGTTACTCGTACAGCTGATGTCTAGCCTCCTTGAACTTCTGAATGGAGCCTAGGAACATCAGGGTCATCGCGTGGAACGCCAACGGGCTGAAGACCCGCAGAAACGAACTACACTTCTTCCTGTCCCGGCTGAATATTGACGTCGCACTCATCAGCGAAACCCATCTAACCCAACGTGATTGTTTCAGGTTACCATCATACGAGGTCTATAGGACGGATCGCCCACCTAGGCAGCACGGCCGAAACCCGGGAGGGGGCACGGCTATCATGGTTCACCGCCGCCTTGTTCACAGGCCCAGCGCAACAGCCACGGGTCTGCTAGAAACAACTGGCGTTATCGTGCACGTAGGTGGCTTGGAGCTCCAGCTAGTCGCTGCCTACCATCCTCCAGGCACCTCCATCCTCGA
The DNA here is from genome assembly GCA_023375725.1 of Nephotettix cincticeps. Taxonomy (NCBI): domain Eukaryota; kingdom Metazoa; phylum Arthropoda; class Insecta; order Hemiptera; family Cicadellidae; genus Nephotettix; species Nephotettix cincticeps. The sequence continues at coordinate 117,975,245 of CM041791.1, forward strand.
TGCGCTAACCCTTACAGAATTACTAGCAGGCACTGAGCCTATTGTTGTTACAGGTGATTTTAACGCCAAACACCCGTCTTGGAATTCACGAGGCACTAATGAAAGGGGTGTGGCGCTGAGAGCTTTCCTCGACGAACGGGCCAGCACAGACGTCGTGGCCCCCGACGAGCCGACGCACCTCCCTTCGAATCCTCGCCACTCACCTGATGTGATTGATTTTGCTCTGTGCAGGAACCTGCCGTTCGAGATTGTCGCGGATTTGTGGAGTCTCCACATAACCCTCGCAGGAGCGGGGGTACTCATAAAGAGGTACCACTTGCCCAAAAAAAAGAAAAAACAATAGAGAACATGAGTGATGTAACCTTACGATATATACCAAGTTTCATGGAAAACGGTTTGGAAATAAGGCAGAAATTGATTGTTTAACATTTTCTATGAGAACAACATTGGGCGCTCTCAGAAAATGTTCTCAATTTACCTCGGACACTAAATTTTAATTTTCTTTAAACCGGTTAGTCGTAAACTAATTATTCAAAATACTATTTTGTTTATTTTTTAGGCTCGTTTTAATGATGGCAGTCAAATTACTATACTTTACATTTATTTTTTTCGTTGATAATTTTAAAAATGATTTTTTACTTTTATAAGCCCAATGCCCAACATTTATAAGCCCATATTCAACCCGCAATGTTTTGAGAAATGCGGGAGGTATTATTTTGCTTATCTTATAAGGCCTGTAAAAAATTTATTTTTCCCCCAATCTTTTAAAAACATTTTTTTACATGTTTTGGGGGGTACCCCATGGCAGTGTCCTGGGCCCGGTACTCTACCTTGTTTATACTAATGACATGCCGACCGTTCCAGGGCCACCATTAAACCATTGACTGCCACCATTAAAACGAGCCTAAAAAATAAACAAAATTGTATTTTGAATAATTATTCTACGACTAACCGGTTTAAAGAAAATTAAAATTTTGTGTCCGAGGTAAATTGAGAACATTTTCTGAGAGCGCCCAATGTTATTCTCATGGAAAATGTTAAAAAATCAATTTCTGCCTTATTTCCAAACCGTTTTCCATGAAACTTGGTATATATCGTAAGGTTATATCACCTAAGTTTTCCCTTGTGTTTTTTTTTAATTTGATGATGTTTGAAATAAATTATTAAATGATATTTAGATAAACGGTAAAGAATATGATGGTTTTATTAATGATCGTCGTAATTAACTTAAGGGACAAGTATGTGTCAGTCCACTGATACTGTTTATTATATACATTTAAAGAAACCTAAATCAGTAGAGGAAATATGTTTATAATGGAAACTCTGAAGGGTGTAACATATTTAACTTATCATTGATAAATGTTCTTCAGATCGGTAATGCAGTACGTAGTTCCCGCCGTCACTAACAGACAGCGCTGCTCTACATTTTTACAATATTTTAATTTAAAATGACCATTTAAATATAAAAACCATGTTTTTTATCATAATATTTCAGTATGTTAAATTTTTTTATAAAAGCTATTAAAGTTTGTTTTTAAAACCCTTATTATTTTTACAGTGTTTTATTTTCCAACGAGTTTTAAATTCATTTCTCGATGTGTTTTAGTGTAGCTGTTAAATACAGATAGATAAATACTTAGTAGTACCAGTGCCCTAATTCAGTGATTCTCGTCTTAATATTCTTTGGCGAGTCGCAGGGTGTTTCTCTCACCTGAGATCCCCAAGCGGCTCCATTAACAGATTGACTTAACACCCAGTGTTTCTAATAGACTCGGGCACTTGTAAATGAGGTTCTATTTCAATCAGTCCCATAATCTTATCGGTATTTCATTTTATCTGTGTTTTCACTAAACGAATTAAGTGGTATCAGTTGACTGGGACATACTTTCTCCCTTTAAATTTAAAAACGACAATACTTAATAAAACTATTACATTCAACAAGCTGACCCAGCGAACTTTGTAACACCTAACATAGTAAAAAAATAATAATAGAATTCGTTGTATATATATTCTGGGTCACAGTATAATACTGAAACAATAAGTCATATTAATAACATTCTCACAAAACAAATAAATCTGAGTGGATTGATTTACAATATTATAATCCAACCTAAATCAAACCTAACTGTAATACGGCTGATATGTAACAGCTGATTATTATAATAGTATGTATAAAAATTGTAATTATTTTAATTTACCGACATATAAACACGACGTTTAATCAGACAGAAAATAAAAAATATAAATAAATATTCCCTAAAAACATAAACTATTAACGTTCCGAATAAAGCTGTTCATTTTTACAGAAAGTATTTACATCTAAGTTTTACCATATTAAATTATTCAGATGGCATTGCATTGTAAAGCATAGTTGCTAATGGAAGGTAAACCAACAGCTGTAGCTTAAGAAATCAAATGTTTTGATTGTAGAAAATATGTAAACCAACTTAGTCCCTATAAAGTCAACATTTGAAATTTGAATATTCCAACAAAGATTAGGTACTAAACAAACACACACAAAATTCTTAACTTTGAATTTCATCAAAAACTATTGTTAGATACTTGTTACTAAGCAATTAAACTGTAAAAATTTAGCAAATCTGTAAACGCGTGCCTAATCTTTTATGAATCCATGATTGGAAAATTTTTTCTATAAGTCGTGTAGGCTTAGGCTATTTCAAGAAATCCTGTCGAAGGATTAACTCACGCATTCTGGTAGCGAAATCGTTTACTACAGAGAAACAGTTCTGATTTTAATCTGGAGGAAGCCGTCTTCTGCTGCTGCCTGGTGTCGATACTGTGAAACTCGTAAAACGTGGTTGTTTACAGACCAGTGTTCCCATGTTAAGTTCTAAGAGTTTTATTAGTTTTATTAACCTGGTTATTTGATTTCAATTTATTTGCAAGCTTATCCATCTTTATTCTAGGGTTGTCGTCAAGTAAAATCCAACAATTTACTTTTGAATTACTTTAGATATTTAAAAAATTTTCATTTTATCTAATTTAAAGTCATTTTAAGCTTTAACAGGTTTCCATTCAGCATAAGTTAGTTTTTGGGACATGGGACATTTTTAGGAACATGGTGACCTTCGTCCTGACCGGGATTGGGCTCCTCGCTTCAAGAAGTGGCCACATCAGCCCCAGGATTGCCGTTGCCTCAGCAAATTTTTTTGTCAACATGCTGTTTGAAACACAGGCGTGAGTCCAGGGTGACACCCAAGTACTTCACGGACGTCTTCCACGGTATCCCCACTTCGTCTAGCTGGATCTCGGGTGGAACAGCTCTCGGCATTTCTCGCCTCTTCCTGAAACAAATGGCATTACTTTTATCAGCGTTGACTTTGATGCGCCACTGGAAGAGTCATGGTGACAGGGCGTCCATCTGTGTCTGCATCATCCTCGCGGCGTGGTCAGGGCGACAGCTTCTGTAGTGCAGCAGTGCGTCATCAGCGTACAGCGACAACGTTACCCCTGCAACAGTCGGCATGTCATTAGTATAAACAAGGTAGAGTACCGGCCCCAGGACACTGCCCTGGGGTACCCCAGCCTCAACCGGGCGTGTCGTTGATAGCGCCCCCCTCAACGCATACCTGGAACTGGCGACCCTCTAAGTAATACTTGAGGAGATGGACCGCTGCCGCCGGGAGCGGGGACTCGCTGAGCTTGAGAAGAAGTCCCTCGTGCCAGACCTTATCGAACGCCTTGCTGACATCCAGTAGCACTGCAACAGAGCATAGGTTAATATTATGTTTGTCGACCAGCTTCGTAATCAACCGTACCAGCTGTTGCGTCGTAGAGTGTCCGCGACGAAATCCAAACTGCTCCGGCCTTATGTATCCGTCCAGGAAGGGGGATATCCTGGAAAGGAACAGGCGTTCGAAAAGCTTCGAGACCGCCGAGAGTAGGGAAATGGGGCGATAGTTTTCAGGGAACAAGTGATTCTTGCCTGGTTTCGGGATCAGGATTATCTTCGCGGACTTCCACATTGCCGGGAAGTAATGGAACCTGAGGGCAGCATTGAAAATCAATAATAAATATACAAATATGGGGGCCGGGGCGGCCTGCAGGGCTGACGTGCCTATCCGGTCAAGGCCAGGGGCTTTCCGTGGCTTGAGCCTTCGAATCGCTGCTTCCAACTCCATCATCGTGAAGGGGTCTAAGCTGTCTTCTGGGGGTTCTGCAAAAAAGTTCTCCATGAAATGCTCTACCCTCTCCCCTTGGAGTTGATCGTAGACATCGTGGTTCGTCTGAAACTGAGCATACATTGTACTAGCAAAAGTTTCCGCCTTGTCCTCCGCTGTGTAGACTAGTCCGTGATCTCCATGGAGGGGACGGGCTGCCGGTTTGGTCCCCCTGATCTGCTTAGCTGCCCTCCACACACTGCCTCCTTCCACGTTTAGCGTTAGCAGGTACTCATTCCAACCCTCGGACCTGAAATTGTCAACAAGTGATCTGATTAGTCTGGTCTAGGTGCCTGGTCACCCGCCATCTGGCCCTCAGCTGGTTCCTCAGCGTAATCTCACGGCGTACGTGGTCCGGCAAGCCGGCTCTGGGTGTCTGGGCTGGTCCTCTCTAGACGCATCTGAAATTGGCGAGGTTAGAAGCTCATGCAATTCCGTGACACATCCGTCGAGTTCTTCCGTGGTTGCTGGGTCCCGTGCTGGTGGAAGGCGCTCTGAGACCAGTCGTTGGTACTTCTTCCAGTCGGTCCTCATGTGGGCATTGACAGGGGGGCGACTCAGCGTCGGGCTAGCGTTGATGGTCACGAGAACCGGCAAATGATCTGATGACAGACCGTTAACCGTGCTCGCGACGATCTCGAACGGCAGGTTCCTGCACAGAGCAAAATCAATCACATCAGATAAGTGGAGAGGATTCGAAGGGAGGTGCGTCGGCTCGTCGGGGGCCACGACATCTGTGCCGGCTCGTTCGTCGAGGAAAGCTCTCAGCGCCACACCCCTTTCATTAGTGCCTCGTGAGTTCCAAGACGGGTGTTTGGCGTTGAAATCACCTGCAACAACAATAGGCTCAGGGCCTGTTAGTAATTCTGTAAGAGTTAGCGCATCGATGTGTCTGCCTGGAGGATGGTAGGCAGCGACTAGCTGGAGCTCCAAGCCACCTACGTGCACGATAACGCCAGTTGTTTCTAGCAGACCCGTGGCTGTGGCGCTGGGCCTGTGAACAAGGCGGCGGTGAACCATGATAGCCGTGCCCCCTCCTGGGTTGCGGCCGTGCTGCCTAGGTGGGCGATCCGTCCTATAGACCTCGTATGATGGTAACCTGAAACAATCACGTTGAGTTAGATGGGTTTCACTGATGAGGGCGACGTCAATATTCAGTCGTGACAGGAAGAAGTGCAGTTCGTTTCTGCGGATCTTCAACCCGTTGGCGTTCCACGCGATGACCCTGATGTTCCTAGGCTCCATTCAGAAGTTCTAGGAGGCTAGACATCAGATGCACGAGTAACTCCGGCATGGACTTTTCCTTGGCTGAAATAAGAATTTTCCTGCCAATAACGGCATAAAAGGGCTTTAAAGCATGGGAAATTAATTGATATTTTGAAGCACACATTAACGGATCCCAACCAGATGTAGTTAAATATAAAATAAAAATACCCCCGTCGCAGCAGACCTGCGTACTCAGCGAATTTCCAAATCAATAATATAAAAATAATATATGACAAGTTTAACAAAATCTGTCCATAAACATGAGAATTATTTGCCTATTCTCCATAAGATTAACATGGCAAAGAGTGTGCAGGTTTGCTGCTCTGAGGAACACTGAAATTAGGCATTTCTACCGCAAATAATTTTTATCTTAACATTTATACCAACTTTCATCAACATCTGTCCATAAATAAAGGAGTTTCCCTATATGTTTATTATGGGAAAAGAGTATGCAGGTTTGCTGCCATGATAAACACATAAACCATGATTTTTAAGGATAAATGGATAGATCTCAACCACATGAAGCTATATATCCAAAAATATTCATTAATATGGGAAATATTAATTTTTCCCTATCCTCCATTAGATTAACATTCCCTATCGTAGGAATACACGTCTCTACCAAATTTGGTCTTGATTGGACCATTTTTACGAGAGTTATCGTGTTCACAGACACACACACACACACACACACACACACACACACACACACACACACACACACACATATATATATATATATATATATATATATAAATTTTAACGACTATTGTTTTTGGACTCTGGGCACCTAAAGAAGAAAAAATAACATGGTCCCAGGCTTAAGTCTTACCATGAGACCTACGGTAATAGCTTCTTCCCTATGGGAAATTCGCTGAAAGTGAAGCAAAACCAGAATATAACCAGTATATTAACTCTTACCATGCTGCCTACAATAATTATAACTTATTCCCTATGGAAAATTCGATAAAATGAACAATATTTGGAAATATTTTATAGACCTAGTAAGTAGGAGGGGTAGATAATCCCCCATGCGCCCGGTCCGGTTTTACCATCACAGATTAGGCAGATTAGCACCAACTATCTGCTCTACAACCCTCTCACACGCCTCATTATCGTGTGCAATCATCCGTAAATTCTGTTGGTGATTTTGAACTTGTTTTCCAAGAATTAAGGATTTAGTGATTTTGGCACGGAATCTTAAAAACTATCTAAATAACTATCGTTTTGTAAAAATAGATTACTTTCGACTTTTCTTATTGCTCTCCCTCTTATTTGTAAAATCGATGAACTAATCTTAATTTCGAACTCTATGGGCCTAAGGCCTGATTTACGCTAACGATGGTTTTGACAAAACCTTCGTTAAGACTTACTGATAATTAAAACCACAGTTAAGCAAATCTACTTTCACGAATGAAAACGCATCCCAACTAAGGCTTTCCTGACAGGTGAACAAAGTAAAAATACTGTAACTCAGTTAAAAAAAAACACAGTTAAATGTTTATGAGGCAAAACCTCAAGAACGATCAAAGAACGATGAAAGAAGGAATCCTGATACATCGATCAATCGTAACGGGTAGTTTTGTACCCCAACAATGGGGTTTTTTCAATTTTCACATGTAATTTTCAAAAGTTTTTAAATTTCTTTCATTATTAGAAGCAGCTCAAAAACCAACACATTTTAGTATGGTAAAGTTTAGCTCTATCTCCAATGATGACCGAGATATTGTAAATCTAAACACAGTACGTTGTATTTTGGAGCTCCAATGTTAACATTATGCAGGTCACGAACTGTGGATAGGTTGTGAGCGATGGTCAGTGGGTGTAGTGTTCTCTTGTGTGGATTAACGTCCGCACTATTGAATACTACGTTAATCCGCAAAGACCATCCTCATAATTAGACCAGTTTGTAATTTAGAGGCAGTCTTTCGCATTTTACGTTCAAGTGTAGGTCCCTTAGATATGCCATCGACTGTTTGGCTATCAATTATAACTTCTGTCTAACGAGCATGTCAGCCTTAGTCAGTAACAAGACTACAAGATCGCGCCACAATCATCCTACACTCATTTCACATCCATACTTGGTTTTAAATACCTACCTGGGTAGGTTGCCATTTAAGTTAAAAGTATAAAGTATATACATTGATTGAATTAAGAACGATTTGATTGATTGATCCCCTTTCAATAAAACCAACGAATGAACACAAGAGTACAAAGCGGTGCGGCGGATCAGAGAGCCACGCGCAAACTGTTTATTTACGTTTCGGCGCTATATCTAAGGGCCTAAACACGATAAAAACACACATAAACTAAAAACCTCCGAGTGTTGATAACTGTGGCAACAAAAGTGTGGGGTTTC
>CM041791.1:117983150-118029419 GCA_023375725.1 Nephotettix cincticeps
GATGTTGTGACTCACCATTGTTCCAGAGGGTTTAGGGGTTGGCACAGAGACTCCCAGCGTAGACCATGGACCTGGATGGACGTGGGCTGCCAGCAACGAGGCCTCAGGACGTCTATGGGTTGGCGGCTGGACCGGATGTCGGCAGTGATGAGGGACGCTGGGGGAGGTGTGCGCACACAAGGGGGTGTCACTGACCACAAGGGGGTGAAGGGTCACCAGGGGGATTGTTGGAGATGATGCAGCACTGAAGAGGAATCGGTGGCGGCACTTGAGAGTCGACACGCACGCGAATAACGCACTGTTCGCGACGAGACGGTTATGAGAGAGTGGGCAATTAAAGGCCCTATTAATTGATTACTTTGTTACTTTGAGACAAATAACTTGAGAGAGGGATCGCACTGTTACGCGAGATAAGTGAGAGAGGTTAAGAGTGTTAAGGTAATATTACGAACGACGGCTTAGTCGCTCGTCACCCGGAGAGCGTTGAAAAGCTACTGACCTGGGTTGGTAGAGGGGATAGCGTCGGTAACTCACAATTTGGTGCCTATAGGGGTACATTAAATTGAAGATAGAAATAGTCACGCCATATTTTTATGGCCAATCAGAACGAAGCGTCAGCCCCTCCACTTGCCATGTATGGGTGTTTGTGTAAATGTTTTGTTAAGAATATCTGAATTGATTTGAATCTCAGATTATTCTATTTTGACTCTGTACATAGAAAGGGTATTTGATATTGAATTATTTCTTTGAAAAATACATGATAAATGGGGAATGTCTCTTATTGTTAAAAAATGATTATTAAACTAAAATTATGCTTAAATACTAAACATTACTTATAGAAACTTTCAAAATTTTAATGAAATAAATTTTTTATCTGATGTTTATTCTACACCATGGTAACGATCTCTGCTGTGTGTTAATGATATGTTGAAATCATTGAATGATTCTGTTTTGAAATTGTATAACAAGCACGCTTAAAGAGTTAGTGAATAAATACCATCCTGTACCCTGGATATCTCAGGCGACCCTTGAGTTGATGGCTCGGAGAGATTCGGTCCATCACAGAGCAAAAAGATCTAGAGATCCGATGCTTATGGCCCAATATAACCAGCTTCACAATCAAGTAAAACAATGACTCCGAAATTCCAGACTTTGCCATATTCATTGTTTATTTTCTGAAACCAACAATCTTCTATGGTTCTTTGGCAAAATGTAAAAAAAAATGGACTCAGTAAGCAAGAAACCCATGTTCCAGTATCAGTTCCACTAAACGAATTAAATTATTATTTTTTATACTCTCATCTACCACAAAAAATACAGTTGTACAGAATTATATTTAATAGAAATTAACTCACGAGCCAATATTGATAATCAAATCAAATTCGATTTTAGACCAATTATTTTGCAGATTGACATTTTTATAGGCTATTACACAAATTATTAAACGGATTCTCTTAGCTCTCCTCCCTACAGTAACATAAATTTTCAGTACTTCTCTTAGGTCGTGTATTTTCCCAGAACAATGGAAGTTTGCCCTAGTCCTACCCTCAAACAAAATCTCATCCCCGTCACTACCACAAGATTATCGACCAATGAGTATTCTTACTGCACTTTCCAAAGCTCTCAAAAGAATAGTTCATTCACAAATAACCAATTTCCTTACAGAAAACAGCATTCTAAACCCCTACCAATCTGGATTTAGATGTTCCCATAGCATGAATACGGCCCTCTTGAAAATCACTGATGATATACGAATGGCTATGGATGGATCGTAGTCAGTGTAGTGTTTTCAGTAAAGCTTTCGACATTAGCTATTCGTAGCTATTCATTATGGTAAACCATAATATTCTTCTTGCAAGGTTTAAAGTGATAGGCTTCTTGAATGCTTCAATAATGTGGAAGAGATCACATATTCAGGGCTGTAAGCAATGTGTGTGTCATGACGTAGTGACTTTTGGACGGTTTGAAGGTTTAAAAAAAACTATTTTAACCCACTATTTCTGGTATTTGGGCTGTTCTAAAATATAAATATATAAGTTTCTAAAATATCACTAACAGTTCTTTGCATAATTGAGGCTGTAGTTGCAAAATATTTTTCATATAACACGCTTACTTTTTGGTGTTGTTTTGGTGTTCAGCCGCCCACCACCTGACGAAGACGATAGAACTGTCGCGCATCCATCTGTTCAACATTGTGACTCAGTACCGGGCGGTGTTCACCGATGAGGAACCTGTTTTGTCTACAAGACAACTCTCTTTGGCTGAGTCCACCATCTTCCACTCTTGGATCAATGATAAGGTTCATCAACAATCAGTCACAGTATCTATAAAATGTTCCTCTGATTTACTGTTATTATAGAGTATGTGATGGCTGATAAGAATGGAACTAAACAATTTAATGTCTTTAGGTCCTATAAATGCTGAAGAAATACATGAAATGCTTCAATCATTGAGACCTACTGTATTTACAATAATATAAATCAAGTTCAATTTTCCCAATTTACTATAATTTGTTTCTTTTGTCTTGTGGTTCTTTATTGTTATGAGTAGTTGCAATGTGTACGAGTATGCTCTTTGTTACGGTTTTCCATAAGTAGTTTGGTTGTATTTTGAACGTGTTTTTCTTGAGAGTATATACACCAGTAGTACAACTACTTAAAGATTGGTCCATAAAAAAGTCCAGATGAATGATTTTCTCTGTCAGTTTAAAAATGATGAAAAAAGTGCTGTTGCTTTGATTTTACACTCTTGTCTGAGGATGCTAATTAAAATTAGGGTCTACCTGTCACTGTCTATGCTCTTATGCCTGTCGTATTGCCTATGCTTATATCGAACATATTGACATTGCAACAATCAAATAAAGGAATAAGCATTATTGTCATTTTAATGTTAAAAAACTTATTTTTATTTGTTTGAGTGAAGTTGATTGTTGTTTTTCAGGTGTCTCAGTTTATTTCGACCCTGGAATATGATCTGTCTCGTGGCGTAGGTTCATCACTGGCCTCCCTCCTGGGGCAATGCATGTACTTTGGTCTCTCCTTCAGCCGAGTAGGGGCTGACTTTCGAGCTCTTGTGGCACCCGTATTCGTTAAAACTGTGCACCACAATTTTGAAACAGCGGTGCGTAAAGCAACCAAAAAATTTGAGGCAGATATGGACAAGTTCACTCTACAAAAATTACAGACCCCAGCAAAAAATAGTCTACCTACACAGAAGACTAGCACCAGTGCTAAACAGGTTTGTGGAATAACTTTTCCTTTTTTGTTAAAATACTTTGTGTTGGAAAATATTTATCGCTAAGGCATAATCAGTTTATCCTTTAATTCAATTCTATCTTTTGTTATGTTTGGTTTTTGTTTCTTTTTTCAGACTTTTCCATTTTTAAAAAATTTAACCCTTTAATGTTTAATTAATGACTGTTGTTTAATGTTTAATAGAGACTATTTAAGTTTTCATAATGGTGAATTCCCAAAGTGTCTTAAATCAGCAATAATCATACCCCTTTAAAAAAAGGAGATGTACACTGTCTTTCAAACTATAGATCCATATCTATTCTTTCGTTGTTTGCTAAAATTATTAAAAAAATAGCAAAAAAGAGATTAGTTGAGTTTTTAAAAATAAATAAATTTTTTGCAAAAATCAGTATGGATTTACAGAAAACCTATCTACCCAGAACGCCTTACAAAGCTTTCTCAATGATATCTATGAGAGTGTAAATGGTTGTAACATTTACAGTGCCTTGTTTGATGACTTAACTAAGGTGTATGATGCTGTTGGTCATAAAATACTTTTAAATAAGATGTGGGATGGAGGAATTAGAGGTTTGCTACTCAAATGGTTTTTAAGTTATTTTGAAAACAGAACACAATGCGTTAAGGTTTCTAGGTTTATGCATTGGGCATTTCTGGGGTAGGCATTGTTAATTGTGGAGTTCCACAAAGATCCAAACCACCAATATGATGGATAGGGATATTAAGTGTTTGGAGTTTTGGTTCAGTAAACATATGTTTACACTAAGTGATATTAAAATACAGTAGAGCGTCAAAAATCTGGACATCAAAAATCCGGAACATCAAATATCCAAACTACTCCACAGCACTATATTTCAAAATTTTGCAAGAGAAACTGCCAGAGCGGAGCAGGTGTTGAGGGGGGGATGAGGGGCGCGCCAAGCAAGGGAATGACCTTCAGCGTGTTTATTTTTAACTTGGTGACTCGGCCTTACCCCCTATCCCCCGCCCACAATATTATTGTTCCCTCATCTGTCACTGCCAGCAGCGTTCAGTTATGTGAGTTAAATTCTTTTTTAACCTCATCTGCCCATCACCATAGGCAAGGGCCTGTGCGAGTTTTTTAAAATTAAGGATAGGCAGGTACCATAGCGTATTAGTCATATAGGCAAGCCAGAGGTGACCTGATTATCATCTGACATGAGTTGCCAGTCACTGGTTTCGATCCAATAACCTTCGACTTCCTGGGTCAGAGCGTTACCCTTGAGCTATCGTGCCGGTGAGCCTATTTGATTATAAAAAATTCTCCTATAATGATAGGAGCAACCTCCCGACTGTCTGCTTGAGTTCTACCCGCTCGCTGAGTACTGCAACAACCTACTGACTGGCCTCAACGACCTGCGGCTGTGTGCCCCACTGGCCTGTGCGGACAACGTGACCAACCAACTACAAGAGTCTCTCACCTTGGCTGCTCGCACCGTCCTCTCCTTCTACAGACAAGTGAGCCTATCAATACTGCACATTCAGATGCCTTTTTACTTTTGGTGTGTTACTTAGTGATTGAAATTGGTTTTACTTAATTCTTTTTACCGTTTAAGCTTTTCCCGTACACATTTTGATCTTGTGGGAACATTTGATTTGTTTATAAAAACATAACAGTGGCTCTAGAGAACGGTCGGACTAAGAGTTAAACAAAAAATAGTATGTCGTGGAACTTTGGTGCCACACGACCTTTTGAGAGTTAAGTTAGTATTTATCATTAAATCCTTTGAAATCCCTTTCCATCCTTTTGAACAGATCAAAGATAATATTTGTTGGCTGTTGTGGGGTGGTAAGACTGTTAACTCAACATTAATGTTGTCGGTCTTGCTGAAATGGCAGAACGTTAGTTCCTTGCACATGCACGTTAAAAAGGGTGAAACAGGTAAGAAATTGTATTTTAATCACCAACAACTGCGGGTTCCTTTCATAGTGTCCAAAACCTTGAAAGAGAAATAAACTGTGTTTCAGAGTGTCCAATTTAATTGTGTCCAAAAGTATAGTCAATTTTGATTCGAAACAGAGTGTGCTTTTGGACACTATGATAGTGGACACAATGAAATACAAAATACAATTTATTAAATAAGTTTTAAAAATGAGGATGTTTAATGGTGTCCAATGTCAATGTGTCATCCCTTGAAGTTTGTCCCCAACTTTAATGAACACCCTGTATATATTTATATTGTTACAACTATTGTTTTTAGCCTCTGGGCTCCTCAAAACAAAAAAATACATATAAAAATTTTAACGACTATTGTTTTTGGTCTTTAGGCACCCTAAATACGAACAAATAACATGGTCCCGGGCTTAAGTCTTGCCATGAGATCTATGTTAATAGCTTCTACCCTATGGGAAATTCACTAAAAAGTAAAAATCATCTTAAGATGGTCTTATTACAATAGTAACAAAATGACTGAGGTTGAGAGGGCTCTCCTTTACCATTACCTCCCTGAGTTCTTTGTTTGTCCTGATTCTTCACACACCATTCACGTTAATGTGATTTACTTAGTGTGACCATAGATAGTTCTTAGTATTGAATTGAATTACAAATTGAATTATTAAAAAATTGTCAAAAAAAATTATTTTCTCCTTGGGTTCTTCTACATGTTTCAAATCCATAAAATACTACAGTCACCATAAATAGGTATCCTTTGGAGAGTTGTCTGGGGTGAATTACATAGATGCAATATGCACAAACTCAAAAGCATCATCAAAATTGATTCCCTATATTGTATTACACTTAATAACTCTCCCAAGGATACATATTTATGGTGAGAGTAATGTAATGGTGAGTGTAGTCTTAAGTAGAAAAATTAAAATAAATATAAAATAAAAAAATATAAAATAATATTTATTTATAATTTATATAAAAATATAAATAAAATACAAATTCATTTCCAAGAAGTAATCTAGAATTTAACTCTCTATCTTCTCTTTTTAATTATCCTTATCTAAATTTATATACCAGCTGTTTTATTTTTCTAGTATTTTTCTAAAGCTTAATTAAATATAACAATTAGAGCCTATATCCTTGTTGTACTCCAGTAACTAAATCAAATCTGTTTTTACTTTCTCCCCTTATACATAGTATATTAAAAGTATTTTTCGTCAAAATTTTTCAATTGATGAGGTGGATATATATTTGAGTAATCCAAAAAATTTTTGGCGTGATTTTTCCGTGTTTGTGTTTTTTTTCTGGATGTTACATTGCCACATAGTTTGTCCGATTTAGATGAAATTGGCATGTATATATATAGTCATATCTTGTTTTTTTCATTTTTGAATTTTTGATTTTTAAGGTATTCACAAAAATTAAAAAACGTGAAAAATAATTTTACAAAAAGCTCTAAATTTTGATTAAATTTGAAAGTTTATATGTGGACAAGCACTAAATAATTGACAATATGTCTGTAAAAAATGACGTTCAAAATTATGGGCTTTTAAATGTCAAAAAAATCAAATTTTTAAATTTAGCGAAAACAAAAAATAAATATCCTGACTGGTACTATTGAAACCATAAAAAACTAAACAAATTAGTATTTTGAATTATTTGTCTACGACAACTTTCCACAAAAGTTAAATTTATTGTCCAAGATAACGCAGTACGTTGTCTGAAATGTGTTATTCTATAAAATAAAAAAAATAATTTCTTTTATTTAATTTTTATAAATGTAATTAAATCAAATCAAACAAAAATAAAAAACTTTATCTCTCAATTCAATAAATTTATTAAATGATATTTAGAATTACTTTGTAGAACATGATAGTTTTATTACAGATTGTCTTTTTTAAATTTACTTAAGGGAGAAAGTATGTGTCAGTCCACTGGTACCGTTTATTTATTTGTACTTTGCAACTTGAATCTTCTGTAATAAGAACTACAATATTCGTAAAAAACAGGAAACATTGAAGCATTAAGTTGCATTTTTTAGAGTAATTCAGTTTCAGATTATATTTTTAGAGTAATTCAAGATCATTGGTTTTGACAACTCTTCTAGATTTTGAAATAACTGCTAGTTTAAAGATATTTGAACTGACTTGTTATTTTTCACATTTGTAGGAACAACAAGCTCTGTCTAAACCGGAGAAGGAGAATTTCTCAAGGTTCTGCACAACTTTTGGTGATCAGCTCGTGCCTTTCATGCAGCGCTGCGTTCATGCTGTGTACAAGCCAAGCGAGGTGGCTCAGCATCTCGGCCTCTCCATGTCCCAGCTGCAGCAACAGGTGAGGAAATGCCTTGACATTCTGTCGATTGGAGCAATATGAATGGATAAATAGTGATTAATTTACATTACAAAAGTTTGTATTTACTTCCCTGTGGGAAATAAGTTAGATCATGGATATGTCTAAAAGGAATGTTTTCAGTTCCCCCAAACAGCTGTTCTTATAACCATATGATGTCACTGTTTCAAATTTCAGTGTCACTAATTGCCAACACCCCCCCCCCACACAGCTAAGACATATCCATGTCAAAATTACTATAATATAAAAATTTGAACCCCTATCATGACCCATCTATATTACCTGGTATAACTTAAATTTAACCAAGCATCTATTCTGTCTATTATGTATAGTGCCAACCACAACCGACAGTTAAAGTTTAAGCATTGTTGTTATTATGCTTTATATAAAACAGTTGTTCCTTTTTAATTTTACTTAATAATAATGTATTTCTTTCTTTCTTCATTATGGATAGAACAAATGTTATGGAAGGGATTCATTGCCTTGTTACTTACAACTGCAATGATGGAAAACGTGATGTAATATTTATCTGCTGCTTGTGGCAATTGTTGGCAAGTCAACCAAGTTCAAAATATCATGTTGTTTTGTCTTTTAGAGGTTGACTTATTTGGACCAGACATCAATCGTGGATTCAATAGCTCATCTACTGCCAGACAGAGTACAACCTATCCTGACGACTATTCAATCCGTAACAGTTAAAACAGAGAAATCTGAACAAGAACAAGTGGGGGAAGTTAACAGGCTTGAAGACAAGCAGGATATTGAGAGTGATAAAAATGATGTTTCAGAACTAGAGAGTTCATAGTATTATAACAATTTGTTATTAAAGCATATGAAAATATATTATTTGAGTTGTAATTGAGTATTTGTAATTGAGTACTTATTTACATTGTATGGAAAATATTCTTGCGTAGCATTTATTTCATTATTGATATAACAATAATGCGAGAGGCCGCATGCGGAGTTTTACTCCGCACCACTAAATTACATTAATTCAACCCATCTTGCTTGTTTTCATAACATATTATTGTATTTACATGTCAAATAAATTGATAAAATACAAAGTTTCATCATTAATTAATTACTAAATTTGTGTAACAAACATAGTAATAATTAGTTAGTAATTTTTCTAGTATAAGAATGGTGTTAGGGGAGAGGGTGTGTGCGGAGTATTGTTCCGCCATAATAAAATTGTACATCAATACAAACCAAATACAGTAAAACTTGGATAATTCGAACCTCAAGGGACCGGAAAAAAATTTGAATTATCCAAAAATTTGAATTAGAAAAGTTTTTGCAAGTGGTTGAAATAAACAGACAAACATCATGTTTTAACATTGTATATTAAAAAAGGTTAGGTTAATGAAGATATTATTGATTAAAAATCCTAATTTTTGTTAAAATTTAACAATAATTAGGATTTTTAATTTTTAATTGATAATGGGTTTGGAGGGATCCCGAAAATATAGCTACCGTATTTCAAACTTTTTCTTAAATCCCTTCCTTCTCTACCTCCTTGATTGCCGCTATTTATTCTTATGATGTCAAAGAATTGTAGGTTCGCTTTTACGAAGCGAATCAGTTCATACACACAACGTGTTTACATAGAGGACTGGTGAGGGGGAGGGGTATCATGTGACCAGTCAACAGCAGGTGTACTTGCTGTGGGAGCGTTTCACAAAACCGAGTTTTCACTACGCCGAGTAACTAATAAATATCGAAATTTCACTACGCCGAGGTTTCACAAAACCGAGTACGTTATAAAATTCAACTGTTTCACTAACCCGAGTTTCACAAAACCGAGTAAAGGGCTGGGTACCGTCCGCTCTAGAAGTGACTGTAGAAGCCTGTGTAGCGTGCAGTATTACTCGCAGGCACTCGCTGTCCAGTCGTGTAGTAAACATAACGCTTGACACATAATTTATATTGAAGATTTAATAATAAATAGTTTATAGTTTATATTTTA
This sequence comes from Nephotettix cincticeps, assembly GCA_023375725.1. NCBI lineage: Eukaryota > Metazoa > Arthropoda > Insecta > Hemiptera > Cicadellidae > Nephotettix > Nephotettix cincticeps. The sequence goes on from CM041791.1 coordinate 117,992,629, forward strand.
GTTAATAAAAATAAGTTAATAATAGTTAATACATTTAGTTAATAAAATGTTGCGAATTAAAATAGTTTTTAGAGCTTTATGATTCTTTAAAACCATAAGATCCCAAAAATGTATTAAATACAAATCCTATATTGTTTCTAGTGTTTCAAGTGCTATTCGCCGTTTTGTATAGCTAAAATATATTAATATATTTTATTTGTTACCAAGTTCATAAACATTTGAAACGCAGTACCCTTTTTTAAAACATTGATTAAAATTCAGGGTACTACGTTTCAAATTTTTATGAACTTAGTAACAATTATAATAGTAGCCCTCCTTGCCTTAAATAAGATAATAAATTGTAATATCAATTTTTATAGCTAAAATTAAAAAATAAATTTAGAAAAAGAAACATTTAGACTTACATTGGTTGTGTTTTTGAAATAATTTTTTATTTAAACTGAAGTTTCTTACTCCTAGACCTTATTTAACAGATATTGCTAGAAAATTATCAAATTTACAGTTCAACTGTCAAATCTTGAACCAATCTCCGATATTTGGTACGAATTACAAATATTCATCAATAATAAATGCTTTCAGCTTGTAATATGTACATTTATGTAATCTATTTAAACATTTAGTTAGACATTTCCTATAATCCCATTTGGTGTTATACGTGCGCCCGGTTTCTGAGTTTTACCAAACATTAGCATGTAAATAACATGTAAATAAATAATATTGATTTTCAATAATGAACAAATGATTGAAACAAAGTGCTGTTTGAAATTGGAATAGGTATTCTTGCCTAATCCTTGTAAGAAGACGACAACGACGACCAAACATTAGCATTCAGAACTGACCCTTCTCGAAAGGCCGATATACCTTTCCAATAATCCCATTTTTTGTTCTATGGGCATCCGGTTTCGATTCTGTGCCAAAACCACCAAAACCAAAATCACCAAATCCTTTATTCCTGGAAAAACAGTTCAAAATCACCAACAGAATTTACGGATGATTGCACTCGATAATGAGGTGTTTGACGAGGGTTCAGGGTTGTAGAGCAGGTAGTCGGGATGTGCCTAACCTGTGATGGTACAGCCGGAACGGGGCATGTGGGATTATCTACCCTCCTACTTGCTAGGTCTATCAAATATTTCCAAATATTATTCATTTTATTGAATTTGCCATAGGGAATAAGTTATATAATTATCGTAGGCAGCATGGTAAGAGTTAATATTCTGGTTAAATTCTGGTTTTGCTTCTCTTTTAGCGAATTTCCCATAGGGAAGGAGCTATTACCGTAGGTCTCATGGCAAGACTTAAGCACGGGACCATGTTACTTTTCCGTTTTGAGGCTCCTAGGGACCAAAAACAATAGCCATTGACATTTTATAGAATCTATATAGTGTCTTTCTTCAGACACTTGAAAATGGGATAATCCCCGAAACATGTAGTGTCATAATAAAATGAAATAATGCAAGGGTACTATGGTCTTAATTTACAATTTATTAGTATTATAGTAGACCGAAATTGTGAACGTTAATAAAACAAAAAAATATATAAGTACTATAAAACAATTGAACAAAAAAATGTTGAGATTCAACCTTAATAAACTATATAAACAGAAATAAATTTTAAAAAAACACGTATATATAGAGTGCCCATGAAAAACGTTTCAGGACTTCAGTGAGTGATTAGGTACATTAAAAGGAAGTAAAAGTTCCATTGGAGGTATGGCCTAAGATATCTGCTATTTTCTATTTTTCTCAATATAGTTTTCTGTTACACTTTTTCAACGGATTATTTTCAAATTTGGTATGTGTTTTACACTAGTAGATTACTATGTCTCAAAGACATAACTAGCATGATCCAGCTCAAAATCCAAAATGGCGGCCATTTAAAATTTTAAAACTTACTTTGAAAACGATAAAAAATACAAGATTTAAAAAAATAATATGTTTAAGAAATTTTATTACAAATCGAATGACACTAAAATTTCTTATTCTATGAAAAAATTAAATTAAATTAGCTTATTTTATGGAGCAGTTTTTCCTAACTTGAGTTTCTTTTACCATTTGCGTGGTGGTGGCGCATGGCTTCTGTAAGCTAACATTATAAGTGTTATTTAAATTCAAAAATGTTTAACTGCCACCATGTTGGAAATTTAAAAGCAAACTAAATGATATGTGAATATTTTTCGCTTTAGCCAATAAAGATGTGTGCAAAGTTTAGTTCCTGTAGCTTAATAGTTCCTGAGATATAACGGGTTTTGGGAAAAAATACATTACATATTTTTATGTTTTAGACATATGTTTATGGACATTTTTTGTTTATTTTGATGAGTAATATCAAACCTCGAAGTTTGGACCCAGCACCCTGGGTATACATATCATATGAGTTTATAAATACGATAACTCACGTAAAAATAGTCATATCGTGACCAATTTTTACAGAAATGCGTAACCCTTCTTTCGTTCGTAAACCAGATACACCGAATCATCCGCAAGGGGATGTGTTCATCCAAAATGGGTTTTGCGTATATACATGTTATTTTTGAAAATTATTATTTTTTAATCACCAGTGGATTTAGCTAAGAAAAAACATTTAAAATGTTGACAATCTGCAAGGGTTGAAGTTAAGCTGACAGATCTTGGTTCCTACAAATCCTACAAACTGTACAAAGGATGGGCTTACAGCTAGTACTGAATAAATATTGTAAACTACCTTGTCAAATATATTTTTTATTGTATTTATGTAAAATTTATTTTTAATGCCAAGTTAGCTGCGCCAGGATTAATTTGTCGAAACTAGTTTTATAATTTAAATATTCTATAACATATAAATATTCAATTATATCCAATATTATACTCAAAAGTTTAATCCCGTAAGCTGTTGCGTGATTTGTCGACTACTCCGCTACGATCCAGGTTAGCCGTGGCCCCCGTGGGTTCAGTCGAGGGGATGTACTCGTATACCTGCCACGCGGGCGCTGCAGATGGCCAATTATCGATTCTTGGATATTGGTGGTTTTGGCACTTGGTGGTTTTAGCACTTGGTGATTTTGGCACGACACGCCGGTGTCGGCGGTTTACAGCTTTAAGTCTCACAGTTTTGAACTGTCCCTTCTGAAAAGACAATTTGACATATCTAGTAATCCTTGTATTGTCCTTTATGAGCGTCTGGTGTCATTCATCAACCTAGTTAAAGTTGTAATTTCCAATACACAACAGGACTAGTCATACCCATCGCAACTTTGTGCTATTTTCCTATAGTGAACATAAATAGCCTAATCAAATACATTTTTATGTAAAGAATTGTATATATTCCAGACAAAGTTTTCAAAATAATTTTACAATGAACTCCTCATCTTAACCTATTAAAATTTCTCAAACCAGCATTTCTCAATGCCTATTCGTTTAGGACTTTAGTGACATTAGTTAAGATAATTTAAAAATATTAACAGTTGAATAATAAAAAAATAAGCTCTCACTTCTACTAGTGAGCTTATGTAATTATTCTATTGAATTCATACAAATGACGAATCAGTTAGATTTACTGCATATATGGTCAGTTGTCTTTTATTTCCAATACAGTGGAGTTATTACCGTGATTGTCGTGACAAGACCTAAACTTGAGATGATTATTTTCGTTTTAAGGTCCACAGATATCAAACATATCGTTCGTTATAGACAATATATGATATAACTAGCGTATCTGGCGCACGAAATCGTGCGCTTTCAAGGAGACACTCTGTCCACTAATGCGTGTACGCAGTCAATCTTAAGTGTTGCTATATAAAAAAATCAAGTTAATTTAATTAATAATTAATTAATAAGCCTTATAAAATTTCTCTATAAACAATATTCCGAGTATAAATACGGTTGTCTCGACGAAGTCGGCCTTGGTGTTCTCCATCTTTTATATAGACTTTGAGTCCATCAAATGATCGGGCTCTACTTGCTGCGTCATACAGTTGGCCGTGACCAAACACCGATTATGGGAGAACTTCTCCAAACTTACCCCAAGATTGGCCCTGAGATTTGTTTATGGTCATAGCAAATGCCACAATAATCAGGAACTGTGTGCGCTGGTTAGGTATGTTTTGGTTTTGTGCAAATTAAAACTGGTGTTTTATTGCCGTTGTACGATGACGTCTTCATTAAACGAAAAAAGAAAGAACCATGTTTAACTGTCAGATTTGATTTGTTTATTTAACCACTTCCTTAAATAAAAAGCTGATTTCTCGATCGTCAGTGTTTACCTCCATATTAAGTTTATGGGGAAAATTGCGACTTTGACCCCATTATTTTCCATGTCCACTATGAATTTTCAAATTTTTTTAATTGATGGCAAAATTACATACTAAGACCTTTATAACGGCACCTTGGACATGGTGATTGGTAGCTCCACCGCTCCAAAACAATTCACAAATAGTCGCAGCAGACCTGCGTACTCAGCGAATTTAAAACATAATAAAATAATAAAATAATATATGACAAGTTTGGTCAAAAACTGTCGATAACATGAGAATTTTGCCTATTCTCCATAAGATTAAAATGGGAAGAGTGAGTAGTTTTTTTGCTGCTGTGAGGACACTGAAATAGATTTATACCATCAAAAATTTTATTTTTAACATTTATACCAACTTTCATCAACATCTGTCCATAAAAATAGGAGTTTGCCTAATCTCCATATGATTAACATGGGAAAAGAGTATGCAGGTTTGCTGCCATGATAAACACATAAACTATAATTTTTATAGCACAAATGTATGGATCTCAACCACATGAATAAATATCAAGTTTCATAAAATATAGATAATAAGTGAACAATTAAATTTTTTTAATCCTCCATAAGATTAACATTGGAGCCTCAAGAATACAACGTACTGTGTTTAGATTTTTTTATATCTCGGTAACCGTTGAAGATAGAGAAAAACTTTAAGGAACTTAATTGTGTAGTTTTTTAAGCTGATTCCAATGGTGAAATATATTAGAAATTTTTTATTACATGTGAAAACGCAAAAAACCCATTTTGGGGTACAAAACCTCAAACTACCCGTTTCCCATTGACCGATATGTCTGGTTTACGAACTCGTCCGAGCATTTGTAGGAATACACCTCTACCAAATTTGGTCTCGATCGGACCTTTTTTTACGAGAGTTATCGTGTTCACAGACACATAATATATATAGATTTATATAATACAATTTATATATATATATAAAAATTTTAACGACTATTGTTTTTGGTCTCTGGGCACCTAAAGAAGAAAAAATAACATGGTCTCGGGCTTAACTCTTGCATGAGACCTACGGTAATAGCTTCTTCCCTATGGGAAATTCGCTAAAATAGGCCTAGTGTATTAAATATATAAGATAAGTATCTATACTTATAAAAGCCATATCCGATTGACTCACTGACTGATTGATCGAAATTTCTGAAAAACTGTAGTGAGTTAGATCATGCATTCTGGCACAAATATTCATCGTAAGTTCCATATTAGGCGTACTAAGAAAGGGTTTTATTGTTTGTGAAAGTATAACTACTGTATTTATGAATAAGACTCTATGCTAGAATACAGCTGATTATAATTTTAATATTTCTCCTGATTGCCCGATAATAAAATAAACGGTACAAGTGGACTGACACGATACTTTCTCCCTTAAGTAAATTTAAAAAACACAATCTGCAATAAAACTATCATTTCGCAAATCCTGTAATTCCCGACCACAGTTTGTCAGGAATAAGTAGCTTTAATTGAAAAAATTAAAATTTAGCCTATTTGACATTTTTAGGCTGTACACAGTTCTTTATTGATTTCTATATTTTTCTATAGCTGGAACTTGGCACACCCCACGTGAATTAGTAACTGATGGGATATGGATTTCTTCCAACACCTGATCTTCAAGATACCAAATTGTATCTTCAATGTCTGGCCATCGCCATCCATTTGGACCACTCATTGTCATCACAGATACTAGATACTCTGCTGTATTTCCTTTATTCAGTTTTTGTCATGAATCTGTCCTGGAAAAAATTCCCTTTCATAACAAACAACTACAAAATCATTTGTTCTTCAAGGTCCGAAAAACTTTCCAAATCACAATCTTGGTCAGAGTTTACGTATTCTGGTTCGTCTATATCTTCTGAATCAGACTCTTCAAATGTTAGGCGTCTTTTTGCATCCTTGGAAGGTTTCTTCTTTATCTCATTTAATTTTTTCATCCCTGACTCCTCTTTTAGCGAATTTCCCATAGGGAAGAAGCTATTACCGTAGGTCTCATGGCGAGACTTAAGCCCGAGACCATGTTATTTTTTCTTCTTTAGGTGCCCAGAGTCCAAAAACAATAGTCGTTAAAATTTTTATATATATATGTGTCTGTGAACACGATAACTCTCGTAAAAATGGTCCGATCAAGACCAAATTTGGTAGAGACTTGTATTCCTACAAATGCTCAGACGAGTTCGTAAACCAGACATATCGGTCAATGGGAACGGGTAGTTTGGGGGGGTTTTGTACCCCAAAATGGGGTTTTTTGAGTTTTTCACATGTAATTTTTAAAAATTTATAATTTTATATTTCACCATTGGAATCAGCTTAAAAAACCACACAATTAAGTTCTTTAAAGTTTTTCTCTATCTCCAACAGTTACCGAGATATTAAAAAATCTAAACACAGTACGTTGTATTGTGGGGCTCCAATGTTAATCTTATGGAGGATAGTTAAAAATTAATATTTCCCATATTAATCAGTATTTTTGGATAAAACTTGATATTTAGCTTCATGTAGTTGAGATATATCCATTTATGCTTAAAAATCATAGTTTATGTGTTTATCATGGCAGCAAACCTGCGTACTCTTTTCCCATATTAATCATATAGGGAATAGGCACACTCCTTTATTTATGGACAGATGTTGATGAAAGTTGATATAAATGTTAAAAAAATTGTTTACTAGAAACACCTACTTCAGCGTTACTCACAGCAAACCTGCATACTCTTTTGTTAATCTATGGAGAGTAGGCAAATAATACTCATATTTATTGACAGATAATGATCAAACTAGTCATATATTATTATTATTATGTTATTGATTTGGAAATTCGCTGAGTACGCAGGTCTGCTGCGACTGGGGTATTTTTTTCTTTTCTTCCCTTTTATGTTTTCTTTCTTGTTTTTCCCTTTCTTGTTGTTCTTACTTCAATCTTTTCTTTTCTGAGTATTCCTGCCATAACTTAGATGAAACTAAAGATGGCACTTTCTCCCGCTTTCTCTTGATTTGTTTTTCATTTTTACTGGGAAGAAACAGAGATTTTTTAAAAGGGGTTGGTACACTTGGGGAGGAGTCTAGAGAATTTTTGATTGGAGTTGGCTAAACCAGTTACAATTTTTCAATAGATATTTCGTAATAGGGCAGAAATATGACTATAACTAATGGCTTACACATTATTTAGTTTTTCCATTACGTTGTTACTATCAAAAAGTATTTTCTGTTCCACATATCAATAGCAAGTTGTTATCAGCTTCACTAGGCTTCTTTAAATAGAAAATAATGTATGAACCATAAATAATAACTACTAGTGAAAATAAATTTAGCTAAATATGTCTAGGCAATGATTAAAAGAAATTTTTGGCCAATATTTTAAAAATAAAATTGAGTTTTAGGTTAGGGAACATTCATAATATGGAATACGCTTAAAGGTGACACCTGTGTGTCAGGGACCAACCCACATATGTTCATCCTAAACCTGACACCCCTCTTGTAACCAAGATTTGGAGGTTATGATATCCAAATGACATATTAACTATTTAATTACTTTGTATTTAACATGTTCTATTGAGTTCGGTTTGGCTTAACCTTATAGTACATAATAAAAACCTTATGAAAAATATAGTTAGTTGGTATAGTATAGTTGGTTTCATTATCAAAAAATATATTAAATTTATATACCTCACACGGAATTTTATTGTTTTTAAGGTTTTTATAGATATATTGTTTAAAAATGGTACAAGTCGCGCCAGTGACATGTTAATATGTTTTGTTTAAGTGCTGGCAATCCCAACACGGTTATGCCGAGGGGATTCCTATTTATTTCGTCAAGTAGTATTTTAGTATTTACCATTGTAAAATTGCCATTTTTTTTCTTCTATGCCTTAAATTAGGCCATTTTCAAAGGTTTAAATTTGAATTACTTTATGTATACTGGTATCTGTAATCTTGGTATGATTTTAAATTTAATATGATATTGTAAAATTTGTAAAAGTTATAGTTTGTTTCATTGATGAATGGCTTATGTTTACATGAATTGCAATTATGTAATGTATATATGATGAAATAAAGATTTTTCTATTCTATTCTATTCTAGTTACCACTTAACGATTTCATAAAGTGAAGAGTACAACTGAAGAAAATCAGAACATGGACATGGAAAATACCCTCCAAAAGTGCACAAAGAAAACTTGACAACCGATCAACTTCTAAAATATGTTCCGTATAATCTGTGAATGAAGGAGAGCCGACTTCGACCACCAAAAGTACTTTAATTCCTTATTTATGTATAATTAAATGTTAAGTGTCAGCTTTGGGTGCTGTGTCAGGTTATGGTGCTTTTACCTTAACGAAAATTATTTGTTAACTTTTTACTTTCTCCCCTTATACATTGTATATGGAGGAAGTATTTATTTTGTCAAAATCTTTGAAACTGAACTGAGAGTGGATATATCCGGTTTGGGGTCCCCTAAATTTAATAGGGTGGGTTCGATGTAATGTCTGTCCATCCGTGTATGTGTGCTTGTGTATCTGGATGTGTAGAGAGCCTCCGCCTACCCCGTTGGTCTGATTTATATGAAATTTGGTTAGAATATATTTGTTCACCGTATCCCCAGGTAATTTTGTATTTATTTTTGATATTTTGGATTTGAAGGCCAGTTCACCCGTGGAAACCCTTACAAAACGTAAAAAAATGTAAATTATTCAAAACTACTCCAATGACTTTGATTCGAATTTAATATTTTATAGTGCATAGAGCACTGAATAATATAACACCACCCGGATGTCTGTACAAACTGACGGTTCGAAAGTTATCGGCTTTTAGATGCAAAAAAAATATTTTTTTAGTATAGCTATCTTACAATATTTGTCTACCACTAACGGTTCCAGGTAAAAGTTAACTTTACAGACCATGATAAGCACAGAGAGCGTCTGAGTTGTCTGAGAGCGTCCAGTGTTATTCTTATGGAGAATATTACAAAATCAATTTCTTCCTTATTTCCCAACCGTTTTCATAAGACTTGGTGTGCAGCGTAAGTTCACATCGCCCAAAAAACTCCACTTAAAAAGCTTGGTATTATTGTTGGTACTTTCAGAAATTGGATGAATATATTTAGAACAATAAATTATTAAATAAAATTTAGATAAAAGTTAAAAATGTGATACCGTTTATTTTAACATTATATTTAAATTAGAGTTTTCTATTTCTAACTATGGGTGACCATGAGCAGCCGAGTAGTTCACAGGTCAGCAATCACGTCACTCCCGTCCAGTCACGTGGTATATGTGATCTGATCCCTCAGAGGTGGCTCACGTCATGTCTGAAGCAGAGGCGGTGCTAGACGTTATTCTGATATACAGTTTTATCTCCCTCCCGACGATTTAACCTAACATTTAACTTAATTTTGTATTTCTTATGTAGGCTAATCTCAATAAATGTGTTTTTGCCAATTAAAAATATCGCTTATCTTTCATCTACAAATTCTTAATCCCCAGACTGCTCTCCACAATGAGTAGTGGTGTTAGCTTCACCGCGATACGTAACATGTAAATTAACTATCACCTTTCATTTGATAATCAATTTTATTTGCAGGTCCGGACGACCCGTACGGTTCGTATAGAACAAACGTACTGGCACTTATTCCCAATATATACATGGAAATTGGAGGCGTTGAAGCCCAGAAACGGGAACTTCACGTTCATTTGGGCGGGCACGACGAGGGGACTAGGCCAGCTGAGGGAAATCCCTGCTCGGTGTGCCTGTCCAACGAGTCAACCAGGATTTGTAGTCCTTGAGGCCACCCTGCGTTATGCAGAGTGTGTGCCGTTCAAATGGTGTCAACGGGCATTTCATTAAATGTCACTAGAGCGAACGGATCCTTAGATGACACGGGAATCCGCCTCCCGCTGTTTTGTCCGAAGTGCAGCCAATAATAGGCCAGTTAATTAGGCGACTGTAGGTCGCCTAGTTAATTAACTGTAGGTGTAAGGCATAGCTTATTTTTCTTATATTAAACATTTTTTATACAAAGTTTTAGGTGTTTTCTTTTAACCTTTCACACTAACATTTTTTACAGCTATGTATATTTCCAAGATGAATCATTTGAAATGTCTCTTTTACCATTAGAATCAGCTAGAGAATACCCAATTTAGTTTATTACACAGCATAAAGTCAAGGCTGTGAGATTACAAAAAATTTGTGTCAGTAATCTTCAGAAAATTTTCTTTAATCAATAACTTATAGCTTGTTATTGCGATAAGTTATATTTTTTACAGGCAAGAAAAAACGTAATTGTTCTAAATAAACAAATCGTTTAAATAAACAATCAAACTCTCCCTGCTTTGAACATACAATCATCACCAGAGAATAGTAATCTCCAGAAAATTTTCTTTCATCAATAACTTATGGCTTGTTTTTTAATTATTTCTTGATTAGCATTATACGTGTTGGTTTTACTATAGGATGAAGTAAAAACTCACGTCTTCCAACACAACTTAATATTTGTTTGTATATATTTACCGTTGTATATAAATACAAGTGTAAATATTACGTAGTGTTGGAAGACGTGAGTTTTACTTTTATCCTATAGCTTTTTTGTGATAAGCTATATTTTATACAGGAAAGGAAAAATTGAACTGTTCGGAATAAAAAAGTCGTTCAAATTAACAATGAAATTCTCTCTACTTTGGAGCATACAATCATCTCCAGAGAATAATAATCTCCAGAAAATTTTCTTTTATCAATAACTTATAGCTTGTTATTGTGATAAGTTCTATTTTTTACAGGCAAGAAAAAACTGAATTGTTCTAAATAAAAAAATCGTTCTTATAAACAATTAAATTCTCTCTGCTTTGGAGCATACAATTATTTTCGTTTACTATTTTTCTATAATTTTCTTTTTAACATTCATCCATGGACAATTGGTGAACTTGCGCGCGCACAGCGCTGATGTTCAGTCAGGCTAATTTTTCGCTGTGTTGTTTATTGTTGTTTAATTTTATATTTGAAGTAAATTTAAGGCCATGGTTGGTTTTCTTTTAACTTAGAGTGACGTGCAGTAGTAGTTGACACGTGTCCTTGACTATCGTTGTGAATCTGTAAGTAAATGTGCTCAGTTATTTCCTAACCTCACTAACTGAAGATAGTTTCAAGAGCACATTTACCCACGTTTTATAATTTGTAAACATCGGAGCTACAACATCGACCAGCAGACTACCGTGAAGTCAACTGAGGCGCTGGTGTAGTGGATAGAGTGACCGCTTCTGTGACAAGTAAGCTCTACGTCGGCGCGCGATCGATTCCCGATCTGGACTAATAATTTTGATGTGGAAAAGTTTTCGGAGAATTATTCCTGCTTCAGTATCGAGACAGTCATTATAGATAACATAATTTCCTGTAGGGCTGATCTACCTGTTGTACAGGGGAAGTATTAGCTCTTGAGTTTTATATTATAGCGGAGGGCTTTCACTACTTTTACCGCCACAAGCCTGAAGGCGCAACGCTGATAAGTGCTGCGGGCTGCGTCACAGACTTGCAGGCATTATTTACCCTTCCCTCTTTAATGAGTACCATTACGATGTTGACTCGGAGTGCTAGAGAAAATCTGAAACAACAGGCAAACTTGATCAGATCAATCTGAACGAGGACCTAATAAACAATGAAGTCATTGATTTGGCAGTCAATATAAGGAGTATATTTAAATTGATTGTAAATAAATATACCGAAGACGCGATCGTCCCATCACCGAATTCCTCCAATCACCAACCTCTTAAATAAATATGACGCAGCAATCAATGTGAACAACGATTTAACGACGACAGTGACCTCACTGGCCGATGAAAATGAATTATTAAAGAACCAACTACAGCTTGAAAAACATAAATATCAAAATCATTTTGAAAATTCAATTACCTTTGAAGAACAAGCTGAAAATGAAAGGGGCATTTTAAAAACAAAAATTGAAGAGCTAAAAAAACAAGAGGCAGTTCAAAGAGAAAATATCTCTTCTCAAAAGGCTATCATCGCAGAACTCCAATCAGACTGTGATACACTACTATCTGAAATCACTAAAAAGGAGCAGCTTATAGGCCACCTTAAAATACAAAACGAAAGGTTCAATCCTTACATCGTACCAAAGCGATTGTCCAAGCATGGCGAAACGCCCTCAAGTATAGACATTGAATGCAGCAATCGTTATGAGCTGCTTTCAAACCAGATTCAGGGGGACTGTTCATCATCCGCACTGACCTGTGATGAGCCAACTAAAATCTTAGTTAAGGCTGACGTCCACATGGCACAATCACCTAAAACTATGGAGTCTACTACAATGAAGAAAAACAGTAATAAAAATATTAAAGTAACAACTAATAGAATATTAGTTATGACTGACAGTCAGGGAAAGGATTTTAATAATTTCTTAAACTCCTTACCTAATAGCTACAACATTTTTGTTTACTCCAAGCCAGGTGCTAAAATGAACACCATAGTTCAAGAAGGCTTGTCGTTCTTAGATGGTTTTACTAAGACAGATACTGTTATATTGTTAGCAGGTACAAATGACACGGACCTTTACGAACCTGGATCCCTCACCGTAACTAAAGGTATTCAGACTATTTTAGGATTAAACGTGGAAACAAATGTTATCATTAACAGCATCCCTTATAGATATGACAATATGCTATGTAATGATGATATATATTATGTCAATTTACAAATTGCAAAAATGATAAAAGAATACCGTGGCCCTCTCAACCTAGTCTACGGAGATGTTAACAGAATCCTCCATAGGCATCATTTTACACGGCATGGACTTCATTTTGGGAAGAGTGGGAAGAGGTTACTTGGTAAAGCCATGGTTGATGTAATAATTGATTTCGGAAAACAAAGTCAAATTAAAAAGGCTTCTACCGATGTGAACTTAATACCTCCTGCAGGAAGTTGCTGCGATCAACGGCTCGCCTGTAAGCCTTCTGAAGATGATTGTAGTGATATAGAACTGTATCCTGCATCTGAAAACTCCCAATCATCGCTAGAAAGTGACATTCGTGAAGAAGATTTTCAAGTTTTCAACAATTCCGTGTTTCTTGACACTCAAACCGATGACTTGTACATTGACATGGTACATCAACAGGCCAATACACTAATCAACACTTCAACTCGATCCTTATTCCAGCCTACAGATTTTCCACCTCTATGCACTTAAAAGCTTAACAAAACAGATTTTTTATGAGTAACACTTTATCATCCGAGCAACACCCGAGAGCTGAAGCTTCACTTCTTATGACACACGACTCTAAAAGGTTAGACAGAATCACAAAGCTGCGCTTATTACATATTAATCTGCAGTCAATCAGAAATAAACTTGCGGAATTCAACATTCTCTTAGATGAGCACAACATCGATGTGGCTTTGGTCAACGAACACTGGTTGACTCCAAATGAGTTGAACCTTTACATCTCCGATGGCTACCGATGGGCGGCTGCCTCTTGTCGACCTGGGGGCTACGGCGGAGCTGCAATACTACTGCATGAAAGAAGATTGTGCTTTTAATGTCATCAAACTGGAAGGTGCAAGTGTTAAATTCAGTTTCGAGTGTGTGGCCGTGAAGGTTAACGACAGCATCTTGGTGTCACTCTACCGATCACCCAATTCCGATGTTAATGTATTTTTTCTGAGCTAGAGAGTATGTTGAATATTATCACCAACAAATTCAATAGTTCACTTAAAGTCATTTTGGGATCTGATTTCAATATTGATACTCTAGAATCTAACATGAAGCAGAAAAGCTTTTGTAATATTTTAAAATCTTTTAATCTGTACCTCAAAAATTGTCTCCCTACACATGGGGATAAGTGTATTGATAACTTTGCAACCAATGTCGATCTCCATTGTCATTTAGGTAAATACAGGATATCAGATCATAATTTTATCTGGGCTGATTTAGATATATCAGATGTAAATAGTAATAGGCCTGTTTATAAATGTATTAGGTATCGCCAATTGAGTGATAATAATGTAAATATATTTGTAAATAGCATAGCGGCCATTAACTGGGATTTTGTATATAGTATTTTAGATGTTAACTTAGCTTTTGAAAATTTTATGAACATGGTTGTGTCTATTTTTGAGAGTACATGTCCCAAGGTAACAAGAATTATAAAAGAAACTAAAAGAAAAACCAAAGCATTAGATTCTAGTCATCAGTGGTTCAGTCCTCAGTTAAAAATAATGCGAGGTTATGTTGTTTCTTTGTATGATAAATGGAGAGTAACCAAAGATGAAACGGTAAAAGTTGAGTATCTAAAATGTAAGAAACAATATAAGATATCAATAAAAAATGCTAAGATAGAGTTTAACGAACGTAGAATTAATAAGGCAAAAAATAAATGTAAAGAATCTTGGAGGGTAATCAAAGGAGAGATTGGTTCTAAAAGTAAGGATAACAAAACTTCAATCACTCCAGATGAATTTAATGATTTTTTTATCTCAATGTCGAAAATTCCAGATCTTAATAAGCTAAATATTTGTCCAACCGAGTTAGAAGATCCAATCGATCTAGCCAGAGGAACCATCTCGCAAAATATGAAGTGTGTTGATTTTTGTTGGAGCTTTGTGTCAGTTAATGAAGTGGAACTTATTGTTAAAAATTAAAGCCTAGTGGCAGCAAAGATTACTATGGATTCTCTAATGATCTAATCAAAAGGATAATATATTATATTAAACACCCCCTTACTTATCATATCAACAGCATTCTTAATCAAGGCGTTTTTCCAGATGTCTTAAAAATTGCTAAGATCGTTCCAGTCCATAAGAAAAACGATGTGAATGATCCCTCTAACTTCAGACCGATTGCTCTTGTCCCCGTCTTTTCCAAAATTATTGAGAGTGTCATAAAAAATCAACTTGAATCTTTTTAGCGAATTTCCCATAGGGAAGAAGCTATTACCGTAGGTCTCATGGCAAGACTTAAGCCCGGGACCATGTTATTTTTTCTTCTTTAGGTGCCCAGAGACCAAAAACAATAGTCGTTAAAATATATATATATATATATATATATGTGTGTGTGTGTGTCTGTGAACACGATAACTCTCGTAAAAATGGTCCAATCAAGACCAAATTTGGTAGAGACGTGTATTCCTACAAATGCTCGGACGAGTTCGTAAACCAGACATATCGGTCAATGGAAACGGGTAGTTTGGGGGGGTTTGTACCCCAAAATGGGGTTTTTTGCGTTTTTCTCATGTAATTTTTTAAAATTTCTAATTTTATCTTTCACCATTAGAATCAGCTTAAAAAACTGCACAATGAAGTTCCTTAAAGTTTTTCTCTATCTCCAACGGTTACCGAGATATAAAAAAATCTAAACACAGTACGTTGTATTTTGGGGCTCCAATGTTAATCTTATGGAGGATAAGGAAAAATTAATATTTCACTTATTAACCAATACTTTTGGATAAAACTTTATATTTAGCTTCATGTGGTTGAGGTTCATCCATTTATGCTTAAAAATCATAGTTTATGTGTTTATCATGGCAGCAAACCTGCATACTCTTTTCCCATGTTATTCATATGGAGAATAGGCAAACCCCTTTATTTATGAACAGATGTTGATGAAAGTTTGTATATATGTTAAAAATAAAAATTTTTGATGGTATAAATGCCTACTCTCAGTGTTCCTCACAGCAGCAAACCTGCACACTCTTTCCCATGTTAATCTTATGGAGAATAGGCTAATAATTCTCATGTTTATGGACAGATTTTTATAAAACTTGTCAAATATTATTATTATTATATTGTTGATTTGGAAATTCGCTGAGTACGCAGGTCTGCTGCGACGGGGGTATTTTTTTTACCGAGAACAATTATTTTTCACCATCTCAGTTCGGCTTTGTTCCTCGGTCCTCAACCATCAGTGCTCTTACATCTGTAACGGATAGGATATTTAGGAAGTTTGAAAATAATTCAGTACTTTGCTTGGATATGCTAGATTTAAGCAAAGCTTTTGACTCAGTAAGTCACGATATACTCCTCAAAAAATTGTGCCTCTATGGTATCAGAAACAAAGAAAATGACCTTATCAAGTCTTATCTAAGTGACAGGAAGCAAATTGGGATGGTAGGGAGCGGAGAATCCACAATGAAAAGTGTCTTGCGGGGTGTCCCTCAAGGCTCCGTTCTCGGGCCATCACTGTTTGTCATCATGGTGAATGATTTACCCGAGTCTTTACCTTGTCATTCAGTGTTATATGCTGATGACACATCGCTAATCACTGAAAACGCATCCCTTGAAAATATCGTCATAGATTCTGAAAACGCTGTTCGTAAAGCCACAACCTGGTTCCTCTCTAATAACCTCGCTGTAAATAAGGACAAAACAGAAAAAAATATATTTTCTTTAAAGAGGATAAATGTTGTTAATAACCCGGTGAGACTACTTGGTGTTACTTTGGATGAGAAATTAAGTTGGGTGGATCACTGTGCTGGAATTGCTAATAAATTGTCAAGAGTTTTATATCTTCTTCTCAGGCTTAAATATTGCATCAGGGAAAATATGCTTCTTACAGCATATCATGCTTTTTTCCAGTGCCACATTTTATATGGGATTAGACTTTGGGGTAATAGTGCAGCATCTAATGAGGTTTTTATTCTTCAAAAGCGGGCTTTGCGGTTGATTGCAGGAATAAAAAGCGACATATCTTGTAAGCCTTATTTTATTAAGTTCGAAATCATGACCTTAAAGAGCCTGTATATTTTATATAATCTTTTGTATGTTAAAAGAAATATTGGGAATTATGAGCTAAGGAATAATGTTCATATGTATCATACTAGAAGATGTACCGACCTTAGCTTACCTAAAAATAGAATTAAAAAAACATTAAAAAGTAGTAATTCTGTGCAAGTAAGACTATATAATAAGCTGCCAACCCAAATAAGGGAATTGCCTTTAAATTCATTTAAAAAAACTGACGAAAATTCTTTTAAGAAATGCCCCTTATACTATAGAGGAGTTTTTTGTCTGAAACTTTAAATTATCAATTTGTATGTATATTTTCACGTATGTATGAGCTTAATCTGTGATTTATTTGTTTTGTTTATTTGTATTGTATTTTTAGTATTATTGTTGTTTGTGTTTTGACGAAACCTATTGTCCATGTAGACCTAATGGTAAATAAATGAATTGAATTGAATTTTATTTCTGTATAATATATTAAAACAGTATAAAGTAGCTTAAGTTATTAGATCAATAATGTCATTTACACAGATTTCAGGCAGTGAATGCCTTCAAAGCGCACGATACTGCGCGTTGTTGGCCTGCCGGCCGACGTGCTCTTGGTACGAACTCACTTCTAGAGCGAACGGGACCCAGCCCCTTACTCGGTTTTGTGAAACTCGGGTTAGTGAAACAGTTGAATTTTATAACATACTCGGTTTTGTGAAACCTCGGCGTAGTGAAATTTCGATATTTATTAGATTTTTAGCCTTACTCGGCGTAGTGAAAACTCAGTTTTGTGAAACCCACCCCTTGCTGTGAGAGGGTTGGCGGGGGGGGGGTGTGTTGATCTTGCTAAAAATAGTCTATGGACAGGAAGCACGAATGTCGTTTCCAGGAAAATCGCACACAATTACTTGTTCTCTTCATAGATTTACGCTGCAAAAAATTCGAATTATCTAAAAAATTATTCGAATTAACCAGGATTAATTAATCGCACAATTACTTGATATAACTAACAAAAGGAAACTAAGGGCCGGTTCACGAGCTCGGGGTTATCTTAAGTCCGAGCGCAAAACCAGTAATAACTGGTTTTTTGAGCCGCGGCTCAAAAATTGGCTTGACGAGCTCGGGGTTAGTTACGCCCGAGCGCAAACGGTTAGACTCCAAGCTATTATGGCAGGGATAAACCCTGGCTTAAAAAGTTCGCTTGATGGTCCAATTATAGATAACACCGTACTAAAAAAGATAAACTGTCGGCTTCACGAGTCAAGTTCTAGCGCAAAGAGCTTGGTCTCGGCTAAAAAGAACAATGGTTTTAGACTATGACTTAACCCCAGGGGGGGGCCCAGGGTTAAATTCAAATTCAAATTATCTTTATTCAGTTCAGTTATATACGTATCTAGGTACATGAATAGTGTCATTAAAATATTAAATTAAAATTAAAATTAGTGGTAGATATCAACCAAAAGTACTGACAAAGTATACAAATACATAGATACATTGGAAACGGGACATCATGTCGGGATTATCTCATTTGCTCGTTTATTGTTTTTTAAAAATTAAAAATAATGTTAAATTCGAAATCCTTGTTAAATTTTGAACAATTTTACTACCCTTAAAATTTTTTTAATTTTATTTGATTTTTTCATTACCGATTGTTGAAAAGTGCTAAACATAGGTAAATTTAAATAATAATTACCTAGTACTGTATACTTTTAAAAAACAAGGTAAATTAATACTTTTACTCATAGTTTAAACAGATACATAAGAAAAACTCCACCAGGAACCCAAAGCATCGTAAGTTTGTGCAGAAAAGAATGGGAGAAAAACGACAAGTATAAAACTGAAATGGTACGATGGCAATAAGGGCAGGCTATCTGCTGTTAAATATTTCTATTTACTTCCCTGGGGGAAATAGGTTAGATCATGGATATGTCTAAAGGGAATATTTCAAAGTTATTGGCTGTTAAATATAAAAAAATAAGATTTTCCAAACGAAAAGAACAATAAATAGTAAATAACTGGCCATCGAAAGCTAAAAAACTCAACTATATTTATCTCCATAAATTTAAAATAAAGAGTGAGTAGTTACGCTGTAGGAACACTGAAAGAACATATATACCATCAAATTTTTTTATGGACATATTTATCAAACTTTCTCAACATCTGTCCATAAAAATGTTGCCTATCTCATGATTAACATGGAAGAGATGCAGGTTTCCCAAATAAACAATAAACTTTGATTTTTTTAGCACAAATGTATATCACAACCACATAAGCTAAATATCAATTTATAAAAATATAGAAATAAGTGAAAAATTATTTTTCAAAACCTAAAAGATTAACATTGGAGCCTCAAAATACAAGTACTGTGTTTAGATTTTTTTATATCTCTTAAATGAATAAAACTTAAGGAACTTAATGTGTAGTTTTTAAACAGATTCCAATGGTGAAATATATTAGAAATTTTAAAAATTACATGTGAAAAACGCAAAAAATATTTGTACAAAAAACTATGTTATTGACCGATATGTCTGTTTAACAATGCCGAGCCTTTGTAGGAATACAGTCTCTACATTTGTCTCGATGACCATTTTTACGAGATATTTTCACAGACACATATATATTTAAATATCATATATATAAATAATATATAATAAAAAAATTATAACGACGATTGTTTTTGGTCTCACCTAAAGAAAGAACATGGTGGATTTCATTAGACCTACTAATATTTCTTTATTTTTCGCTAAAAAAATAAGTTTTAAATTTTGAAAAAACAATGAAGTATAACTTGACTGGCACCATCGAAACCAGCTAAAAAAACTCAACTATATTTATCATGGACAGTAAATTTGAAGGACAATAAACGCATTACGTTGTCTGACATACGTTCTCCCAATGTTATTCTTATGGAGAATATTGAGAAAATCAATATCTTCTTTATTTTCCAACCGTTTCCATGAAACTTGTTATGAAGCGTTAGGTCAAAAAACCCAACAAAATCAACTCAAAAAAGCTTGGTATTACCTGGGGGGGGTTCCCCCATACAATTCAAACAATTAATTTAACTTTGTCTCGTTTTTATTTTCAGAAATGGGATGATTATTTTTGAAACAATAAATCATTAAATTATATTTAGATAAACTTTGAAGAACATGGTAGTTTTATTTCAGGTTTTCTTATTTAAATTTACTTAAGGGAGAAAGTGTGTGTCAGTCTACTGATACCGTTTATCTCTATATATAAAATTGTTGAATGTATGTCCTTTATGCGTTGCCAAACTACTCATCCGATCGCCATGAAATTGTAGGAAGTTGCTCTACATGTGTCCGGGAAGGTTTTAGTGAAAAAATATTTTCGAAAACCCCATAAGTTTCCATTTTATGGCGTTTTAAATTTCTAATGTTAACCTTATGGAGAGTAAGTTTGTTTACAAAAATCAATGAAAACATGATTTTAGCTACAGCTGATGGTTTACTTTCCATTAGCTTACTACCAATTCCATCTGAATCATTCATTAATGTTAAACTATGAAGTAAATGTGTACTGTAAAAAATGAACAGCTTTATTCACCACGTTATAGCAGTTTTTGATTATATTGGGGGGAATTATATTTTATTCTGTCTGATTAACCAGTGTTTATATGTAATTACAATGTTTAAATTTTACGTATCAAATAAACAACTGTTGTAATCTTTCCTATAAAAGCCGTATTGCACTTAGTTTTGGTTTGGATTGGATTTGAAAATTGTGAATTAATTCACTCAGATTTATTTGTTTTATGGTAATGTTATTAATATGTCATATCGTTTCAATTTTGTTATTCACCATGCCGCGACATAGAATATATAACCTTTCACAATGAAATCGTAATGCTATTCGACTTCAGAACATGGCTAATCTTAAAGTTAGTACGTATTTACTGTCAGGCGTTACGAAGTTCGCCGGGTCAGCTAGTTGTATACTAAAAATCCAATGAATTCAATAACTGGCCTGGTAGTTTCTATGGAAACATGTTACATATTTTTCATCTTAAAAATCACTAACGCCCCCCACACATACCTAAGAAATATCCATGCCAAAATTTAAGTCAAACGAAAAAGCATACATATATGATTACTTATTTTATAATATAATTTTTGTTTGTCTATAAATAAATTACATTACACATGTGTGTGGGTTTACGCTTTTATTTATTAAAAACCCCACCCTGCAATGCCATCCCATTGTTACCAAAACAATGGGACTATTTTCTTACGCGAAATGTCCCAAAACCAATTTGGGACATTTCGCGAAAGAAAAGAGTAGCCAGGCAGATATAGCGCATGTGGCCCTTGCCAACCTTCCCAGTGAAAATTCCCTGCCATTCCCGCTGTTAACCCAGGACTAGTGTTGGTCTCGGCTAAGCTTGCTCTTGACCAAATGCATTTTAATCTCTGTCTCGTCAACCCGATTTTTGGTCCGGGGTTAAATTTGGCCGAGACCAACAATAACACCGGACTACGAAACCCCGAGCTCGTGAACCGGAACTAGATTTCGGGAAAGCGACCCTAAAAATAACAATTTTTTCTGCAATAACATTAAATTTACAGTTGTAAGTATTAGACACCATATTCTGTAAGTTGTTCTCAACCAGAGTTTACTCATGTTTCACAGTGCATTCAATGTTTCCATTTAACAAAACTAAGGATTTACTGAGAAGTGTCAGTGAGTTTATACCAATATTAGCAAATAACAAGGCAGATGTTTAAATAAATGAACACCAAAAGTCTTATAAGTTCATTTAATATAAAATATACAAAAACATTTTCAAGAAATATGTACACTTAAATATAAAATGAGCTCAACAATTTTTAACGTTGACATTGTTATCTCATAAGCGATAATATGGAAGTTCAAAACAGCTTTAAGGCAGTAGATCACATTTCTCTTATTTTAGATAACCGATGAATCATTTTCAAGATTTATATGTATATAACGTGAGTAGAGTGCAACAACTGCAACTAGAACTTGCTGGTAAACTTTTTACTTTAGCTATAAACAACTGTAGAACTGCTTGACTCCCTATTATCCAAAACATTAATGATAAATTTATTAGGATATGGAAATTGCATCGAACAACTTGTCACAAAAAATAAATAGAAGTTTTGTAGTACAAATACAGACAAAACTATATTGTGATAGTAAAAAAGAAGCCAACAAATTGAACACTTTACTATTCTTGGCACTTTCTGCTTATCTTTTTTGATAAGAAAGCCTGAGAGCTTTAAGTGAGGCAGACAAATAAAGGGATGAGAACTTTCAAATAGAGGAGTGTCAGTGGCAACGTACAGCCAATTTTACTATTCATGGGGTTTCCTGTTAATGAGTTCTGACCTTTTTAAGGACACGGAATAAAAAAGGAGTTACAGACCAGTAAATTACCATAAGTATTGCTATGCAATACTTTCTGACGAATTGATAACATTATTTAATAAGATTGTCACTACAATCAGAACAATTTCTTTTATATTTATGTTTTTCGAGACAACCATATGGCTGGATCATATTTGCAGTCAAGAAGACCAAATGAATTTGCATAATAAATGTCTTGAAACTGCATTGACAAACAAGTTGCTAAAATAAACAAAACAAGGCAATATGACTAATATTTTAATAGACTAGAAGTAGTTAATGTTGATATAAAATTCTCAAATAAATATTGATGTAAAAAGTAACTTGGTAATTATTAACTATAACTATTATAAAAGTAATTATAAAAAAGCTTAACCTTTTAGATGGGAAAAGTTATTTACATTAACTTCAAGGTAGCTTATATATTCCCCTATATCTCATAATAGCTGATCTTATGTCAATTAAGGGAATTTCAAATGACTAATTTTGTTCAGTAGATGTTTTACAAATCATGTACCACAAATTATGTTTAGTAACAAATCATTTATTCGGAAAAGGCATTGGTTGATGTGAATAATATTCTAAAATGGCAGTCAAAGTAATTACCATTAAATGGCTGTAAAATAAAAAGTTTTCGAAGGATTGTCTGCCTTGTCAATCTGATTTTCTGACAAATTTCCCTAGCTTGCACAAAAAAAATAAAGAGCTAATTAGCAAATACTAACAATTTAACCCTCGCCCGGTCAAACGCCTCTGAGCGCCTATCACCCACTGCAGGCCAACGCCTTGGCTCTCAACCCAGGACATGCTGCTTTTTAGCGGCTATATTGGGAACTATATCAACCCAATAGCGATTACAGTACATCATATCGCTTATTTTATTACATATGTTGACAAGTAGTTGGAGCTGAAATGGCGGGGTTGCGATTGTCTGAGATTGATCGTGAAAACGATGACGATGGCTGAAGTAACAGTAATTTCCAGATACTATGGGTTTAATGGATGATTATGCTAGTGAAAAACATAGATATTGATAATGAACAAACAAGAGAACAAGTTGAGCCAAGATGGCACCAGCATACACACCACTATCAAAAATATATTATTCAGCGTATATATATATATATATATGTATACATAATTGTTGCTGTTAGGTTAAATAAATAGTAATCAATTAAATAAAAACTGCACTATGCAGGAGCATGATACAGCGCGCGACCTCGGATTTAATGGATAATACGGAACTGTTGTGAGCAGAATGCGCTAATGTGACCGGGAGAGGGTTAATGAGTCGTTAAACAATTCAGGGACTAGAATTCAAGTATTTTTAAATATTATTCACCTGAATTGCAAAGAATTTACTTCATGTTTGTATGTTTTTCTTAAAAAACTTAATTTGAAAAATATTATGTTAATCTAAGGCACGTTGTTAGTGGCAATAGCAATAGGCCAGGCGACAGGACCCTTCACCACAATATCACTCAGTTGCTTCTTGATGATAAGGAATTGTCTCTTGAACTCGAGTCCGCAACCCTTACTGAGCCGAAAGTCCATCAAAGTTTGCTTGTCCATGATCAGCACACTTGCCTTGAATGTCAACTGGTTCTTATATTTATCCACTGCTGTTACAGTTATCTGCAATTAATTAGTGATTAGTCACAATTAACGATAAGGTAAGATAAGGTTTTAATGTGAAAAGCAAACTGTCTCCAAAATTTTGATATATAGTAAAACCTCAATAATTCTTGACACTTTGTGGACCCAGAGGTTGTTGAGATGTGTTGTGGAGTTATCCAGAACATTGTAATTTTTCATGAATTTATTGATTGATACATGACAGAATCTAGTTTCACTTATTAATTTATGACAGTACAATCAAATCAAAAATTTTTTACTCTGCAATCATATAATGAAATATGATACAAATAAATATATAAACATATAGAAGATAAATACATATACATATACACATGATAAATGTCTAAACTAGTGCAGAATTTCCACATAGGAAAAACCTTGTGTGTGAAAATGAGTCGTTTTAGCGAATTTCCAATAGGGAAGAAGCTGTTACCGTAGGGCTCATGGTAAGACTTAAGCCCGGGACCATGTTATTTTTAAAATTAATCTTTTTGTGGTTTAACTGATTTATGTGTGCTCATTATACCTATAATATTATAAAGAAGAGGTGGTTTCTGTATGTTTGTGGATTTGTGGGTTTGTTTTGGCAAGTAAATGCAAAAAATACTGAACCGACCGGTTTGAAATTTTACACAAAGGTAGATTAGATTATTGAAATGGCGACCACACCACAAGGTAGGTATTTTAAGCCAAGTATGAATGAGAGTTGATTGTAGGATGATTGTGGCGCGATCTTGTAGTCTTGTTACTGACTAAGGCTGACATGTTCCTTAGACAGGACTGTTTATTAATAGCCCAACAGCCGATGGTAACTAAGGGACATAGAGTTTAACGTGGAATCCGAACTTAAACTCATGCAACACATAGGCTATAACTTTCCTTAAAATCCCCTTGCGCTGCGCCCCATGAACGTTTTAAGTTTTAATGTTTACATTTTCAAAGAATGAAAACATAAAATTACTTAATTGTCAACAGCTGTGAACACTAAAATTTGACATTTAACATACTCGGTTTTGTGAAACCTCGGCGTAGTGAATTTCCGATATGTATAGGATTTTTAGCCTGACTCGGCGTAATGAAAACTCGGTTTTGTGAAACCCACCCAGGATATCTTATAGTGAATAAATATATGTTTTGGTAAGTATTTGCACGAAAAGGTCATGAGCGCCAAAAAAGTACCACAATAGGGTCTGTTTAGTAATAAAAATGTCCCACATTGAAGGGTTAAACCGCACCATTATTTTATGGAAACCCTGTATAAGTAAATGTAAAACTTCAGTATTATAGTCAAAGTGCTAGTTTTGTTATTAGGTGTAAAAGTTTCATTCTTCTTAGTAAAGTCAATTTCAGCTACAAAACAAAATATTCAAACATTGATTCATCTCTGTTCTCAAAGCTTTGGAAAATCGCAGAAAAATTGTCCAACTGATGTTTACCACTATCATTCCTAAAAAAACTTCAAGAAAACAAATTATTATTCCAAGAATGTTCAGTTGTTGGCATTAATCCTTCCTGGACTACACCCTAATTGGGTGTAGTCCTCATATAAGAATTGAGGTTGGATAAAAAAAATTTGTTTCTGTGTTTATAACAGTTATTTGTAATTAGTTGAAATAAACAGTATTTATGTTATAATTTTTTCAGAAAAATAAATAAATGAAAAATACCAAAAAATAAGAAGAATCTACATTAATAATGTAATGTTAATCATTAGTTTGAGTTCCTATTGATCAAAAATGGTCCATACTTATACATACATATGTTTTACGATCTGCTAGGCCAAAATATTTAGCGAAAGTATATGCTGACTGTCAGCTAGGCCCAAAAATTTAGCGGATATATATGCCTGCAGTCCAGGAAGGGTTAATGGGAGCTTTAAATATTAATAGAAATATAATTCTACGAACACAAATGGCCCATTGCAATATTTGAATTCAATTTAGCCCGCAAAAAAAATCCTCGGTACGCTCCTAATTGAGAGGTTGGTTTAGTCTAACTCACAATGCCAGGGCAGTGGGAGCGCCAGGGAAGTCCCATGTCATTGAGGGTCAGCACCAGTCTCTCCAGTGCCATCTCTGGTTCAGCGCTAACAAAGAACCTGGTCATGCGACGCACTAGTTTTTGCATTGTATCCTGCAGCAAACACAAAACCGTTATCATTTTTATTTAGATTTTAACAATTTTCATGCAAGCAATTTTAATTTTCTTCAAACCTTATAGTAAAAATTTTCATAAAATCCTTGTTTTAGTAAAACATAAGTACATGTTATAAAAATATGAACAATAATGAACAAACTAGAGGTGAGTGGATATCCGAAAAGTCGGATCGGAAATTCGACTCCGATCTAAATGTAAAACAAGTATTCGGTAAAGTCCGATAAATATCCGGACTTTGGGAGAGACCGTATAAAATGAGCATTAAAACCAAAGAATAAAAGCAAAACTTTCTGTTAGAGATAAAATCAGTGATATGAAACATCTTTGATCAAACGAAAGTATTGAAGTAGATGACAAAATTACGCAATTCATATCCTATTGGAATGTAACAATGTCATCGGCTGGTCCGAGGATGTGGTAAGATTATTCGATTCTTCAACACATTATTGAATTTGAAAAACAAAGCGTTATCAATAGTAGCACCAAGTATCAGATTGCGGTTTGATATTATTCCACATAAAGTATGATTTCAGCTATGAAAAACCTTGAATCGTCGATCTAATATTTGGTAATAAAGCTCAATCATCATAATAGCTCACTCTGCAACGGTATTTGCAGCAAAAATAATATACTACTTCATTTTGATCGTCAATGTAGACGATTAAATTGAACTTCCATTATTTTGGTATAATGGACTTTTTTCGTAATCACACGCTCCGGTGAACACTTCATGAAGTGTTGCCAAATTTACATTTGGCCTATTTCACCGTTCCGTGTTCATAGACCGACGAAATAGGCTATTACGAATAGACAAATTGTTATGTGAATACATAACCAACAAATTTTCCATTTGCTTTCATTCTACATTTTCTCTTAGTTAGATGATTTTAGGTGACATTATTTTTATTTAATGGTGCATTATTAGGTAATTCTAAGATTAAACAACTAGATTGCAATAAGAAACCAAAATTTCACAGGTTAAAATCCGAATGATATTGTAACATGAAAGCCTGATATGCAGATAGCGGATGATGACGTTGGGTCTGTCAAATCATAGTTCGTTGTTTATCGTAATTCGTTTTTATCATTGTAATAATTAATATGGTTATATCTAGAGGTGTGCAGATAGTGATTTTTTTTCGGATCGGATAATTTTCGGATTCGGATACTCGCAAAGTCTGCGAGTAATCAGTCACTGTGTATCTGAAAAACTATGACCTTATAATATTAGTTTTTAGGTCACCTGGTCACCTCTTCACTTTGGTAAATAAATACAACCTTTATGATCATACTTAAAATGGGTAAATAACCTACGTAATGCAAACCAAGTTTTTAGGGGCCAATAATACCAGTCAATTAGTTCATAACAATAGAAATTTAATTTATTATTAGTAATAAATTAACAAAATTTTATTATCATGTAAATAGGAACACCACAATGTCTCAATCTTAAACATAAGCCTATGTCTCAGCCTAAAGCAGATGCAAGGTAAACAGACAATAATTAATTGAAATTTTCTATAAAAAAATAAAGGCACTTCAACTCTTTTTCAGACAGGAAAAAGTAAAAATAGATTGCACAAAGTTCTGTAAATTTATTGAAATAAATTCAATTTTTATTTTCAGATTAGGCTTAAAACATTTACTACATTTTTATATTGTCCATTGACTACAATAGACTACTATAGTATTTTTAATGTGTTTTTGTATTATTTGTTTGTCTATATGTAGCTTACTGTAAATTGTTATGTCTTGGGATAATGAATAAATAATAATAGACTTAGGTGATCAGACCATATTTGCTTTATATCATATTACAAGCGCTTGGATTAGGCCTACTATGAATTTTCTTTAATAGGCTAATAATTATAAATACGTTTTTAGAAACTGATTAGGCTTACAATCTACTTAGTACAATAATAGTGTTATAGATAATGAAAATGACATGCATCTCATTGTTTTGGAGATAGGTAATCCATTTTGAGATTAAATAAATAGATGTCCAATTTAAGGATGTAATATTCTTTGAGAATAAATTTTTATTTGTAGCCATTTTCTAATAATAACAAGTAGAATCAATCAAAACGCCTATAGTTCTATAGATTTCAAATAAATATTTATTATTACAGTTTTATAATTCATTACCTTTAAGACAAGCTTGCATTGTATACACTTGGCCTCTCTTTACAAAAAACTTCCAAATGAAACTCCTTTTCTTTCTAGATTCCATGATTCATTTAACAGAAGAACTTTGAAATATTTAAATATCCCAACAGTAGCTGGTGATAACCAATCAGTCTTTACATTTGTTTTTCCACAGCAGTGTGATCGTGATCACAGAGTTGAAATCATAGTCACCTGGATTTTTTAACCCCCAAAATTGTCGTGCATAGCGATGTACTACTTTAGTCATAGTAGGTACCGGTAAAAGTCGTATTATCATATTTATTTATACCGATTAAAACATTATCAAAACTCATTAAAAATACAGTAGAACCTCGATTATCCGGGGGTGGATCAACCGGGCGGCGGGTTAACCGGGGTCCAAAACTAGCAAAAAATTATTATTTTAAAAGAAGTTTTTCATCGTCAATTTCATCATGAAAACTTTTTTAATTTCCAATACGTGATAATAATACTCTATACTAACGTGAAATTAGTTTTGAAACAAACTGAACATTATATAATAATTTTACTGAAAATATTCTGGGTATTAACTAAAGAGTAGATAAACACGAACTTGAAAGGAAAATAAAATATCGATCAACATTCTGACGAAATAAGCAAGCGCCAGACTATCAATATTTCTTCATTACACCGCTGTTCACAACGCAACTCAGTATCTGATTGGCCCGTGGCCATGACGACACATGCACTATATTGCGCAATAGATACTGCGCATGTGTGTGAGCAGGGAGAGAGAAGACGGACAAAGGAAGAGAGATAAGGAAGGAGACTGCCAGATGTCGATGAGTCATCACCCCTCCCCTCAGGCCTCAGCCGTGTTTTGTTTGAACAACAGCTCAGCTGACTTGATTTTTTAGTTGCCAGTTTTGATTATTCTGTCGATGAGTTACAGTTTTGAACTAGTTTTTCAATTCATTTCATTAAATCTTTTGTTTCAATTTAACTGTTTGTTTGTCTGTATATTGTAATATTTTTAATTAAATTAAGTTGTATATAATCTTTGTAAAAATGTCAGATAATGGTTTGTATGCGATAACAAAATGATAACAAAATGCCCGCATTCGCATTCGAAGTTATCAGTGACGAAGATTTGTTTAAAGCGTGCTGACAACTAATGATGTATTAATAATAAACTAGGGCGGTTTTTACGTGAATACTTTGAATTATTTTCTTTATTCGGATTAACCGTGTTTTCAGTTATCCGTGCCCTCTCTCCCTCTGATTACCCCGGATAATCGAGGTTCTACTGTAATTAGTTGATACCTCAAGGACGTATTATCCTTAAATATACCCGTGAAAAATGTAAACATTCGATCGTTTCATTCACTATTTCATTGTTTATTATCGATTAGTTAATTCAGAAAACTGATTTGAAATTTAATTTTAATATCTAATCCAATTAAAATCATTCAAAATCCTGATGTTTCCAAACTTCTAAATATACCGTTTAGTGTAATTATAGATTCACTCTTCAAGAACACATATTTTTGGGATATATTTCATGTTGTCACAATGCTTAGCGATTCGAATCGCTATAAGTGTATCGCATCTACCAGTCAACGAAATTGTTTTGATGAAAGACTACGTAATTTCGTCGTCTTATCAAGGTTTAAGCAAAAATTATTCCGACTTCGCGACGAAAATCTCATTGTTTTTTGTTCAAATTGCTGAAATATACAGTCTATCAGAAAATTCTGATTTATCGGATATTTTAAATACATTCGGATCGGTTTCGGATATCTCATCAGATCCGAATTTTCGGATATTCGCACACCTCTAGTTACATCATAAAATAAAATTCTAAATTATTATTTATTTATCCATCCATGGTTTATACCTACATAAATTTATGATCTGTTTATGTGATTTATTGGCGAATGATAAGATTTTTGTTGATTTCATTCAGAATTACGCCATCTGAAAATTTGTTACTTTTAAATAGTCAAGTATAAATTTTAATTTTGCTGTCCAGCCCATAAAGAAATTATGATTAATTATGTTCAATTTAATAACCTTTTTATAGATTTTTTCTAAATTATTGTGTGTGATTTTTTATGTCCAATTTAATAACTTTGATAACATTATTAAAAATTTTTTCATAATTTATAATTATAATATAATTAGTTTATAATAAGTGATATAATTTTTCATAGTTTATAATTTATTAATAGAAAATTCAAGAGTGATTCTACTATGTTATTGCGAGTATGCGAATCCCAAAAATTATCCGATCCGAATCCACTCCAAAAAATTTCACTATCCGCACACATGTAACCGTGAACTATTCAGGTAAAAAACTGGAATTACATTAGAAAAAATGTTGTGTTATTACAAACAGTCTAATACATTGGTTATTCCATGTTAAGAGACTCTATGTTCTAAGAAACTTCTATGTTAACATGTACAGACGTTAATGAATGAAGTATTGGCACTTTTAAAAATGACCGTCAACTTTAATATAACACCTCAAAGGATTTGCTGACAAATAACAATGAGTTTAACTAACTTGAATGAAAGACATTTCATGATCTATCCGGGGGTTATAATAAGAGGTCATAAATATGGTGAGCTCAGGCAGACAGTACACTCCCCACTGACCTGACTGGTGTTGCTCTGCGTGGCCAGATACTGAGTCGAAACAAGTAGGTCGTCAATCTGTGCAGGTTGTGAGAAACAGATGTGCGCTGGCTCTGTCACACCGGTAGGTGCGTTCGTCGCACAAAGCAGCACCTCTGGCTGCGAATGACAAAGGCGAGGGTCGCACATAGCAGGTGGCGACAGCTCATTGGACCTCAGCCGCTTGTAGCTGGGCAAAGGTGATGTTTGCCTCTCGGCCTGAGGACCTAAATAAAATAGACTAATAATGTCTGATGGAGTAATACATCAGGGCTTGTAACAGATCATGAGCTTAAAAATAACCAAAAATGATCAAAAAAATAACATTGAATAAACCAACACTCACAAACATTCAAAATATCGGTGTTATATTGGGATAAAAACAACATTTTTAACACAGATAATGGGAGAGTTCCAAAAATTAGAAATGACTTAATACTTATAAAGTTGGCTATCAAATCAGAAAAGCTACTGAATGAATTCAGTAATGGTTGAACTAGCCAGTTTCAAGATTCATTTGTCCTTAACTACAATCTGTAATAAACAGAAAACGAAACACTGCTGTGTTCCACTTCCGTATAACAGAAGCGGAAAATTTCCCCCTCATTTCAGGTTGAAAAGTAAAATAAGCCAAAGAAAAAAGGTATTAATAAAGTGTATGTTTAAAAAGAAATATATGGTCATTGTTCTTAAATCAGAAGGCATAAAGACAAGTATATGAATTCATGACAATTTTTTGTCTTATCTCCCTTCTTTGAGAACATTATATAAACTTGTTATAAGAGAGTTTAACCAAAATCAGTCAATAAAAACCTAACTCCCCTAAAAAACAAAAAAAAAAAAAATACAAATAACGAACAGCAAAATAATATCCTGTTACAAGTCCTGCAACATATAAAGTTGCAATATTTTAGGAGAACCACTGTACACATTTGTCTCCAATGCAATATATAAAAATTTTAAATACCTCATATTTGAGTAAAAAACTTGACACTTGGATTAGAAAAAATTCACAAATTTGAAGCCCTCAGCTCTCATAATCATCGCACACAGGGCCACCCTGCCCCTGGCTGGTCTGAGGGTGTGTGGATGGATAGGAGAAAGGAGAGGGTAATGAGAGGAAGGAGGGGTGAGAGAGGAAAGAACGCTCAGTCTGAAGTCAAAGGAGGTGGTAAGACCAAGTGTTCAAAGAGGACCACCCTCAGTCCAGCACAGTATGGCAGTCCCCCTAGCGTTTATGTCTCTCATCATTGGGCCATAACTTTCAAATTGCATTTTAATGAGTAGATGTTCAAGTAAAAATTTATAAATAAGTTCAGTACAAAAATGTAAATACTACCTTAAACACATTATTTTAGTATGAAGTTGAATAGTAG
Source organism: Nephotettix cincticeps (assembly GCA_023375725.1). Taxonomy (NCBI): domain Eukaryota; kingdom Metazoa; phylum Arthropoda; class Insecta; order Hemiptera; family Cicadellidae; genus Nephotettix; species Nephotettix cincticeps. The sequence continues at coordinate 118,024,963 of CM041791.1, forward strand.
AGGGGTCAAATCACCTATTTCCTTAGTAATTTATATACGAGGGTCATTCAATAATTAAAGAGACAAACAGGTCTGGGGAGAAATCTGTTAGAAGGATATTTTTGGTGCTTTTACAGCTTTAAGTTGGCAGCACTGGGATAGTTCATGATAAGCTGATTAATCAACATTGTTGGGTTTATAACCTTAAAAATACATTTAATGATGGCAAGTCTACTTGAAAACTCAACATTGGAACAACGTTCTGTTATTCGTTTTTTACTCGCTGAAAGTGAAAGACCTCTGAATGTATACTCTACAATCACTAAAATGTATGGTGAACGTTGTTTGAATCGTGCAAATTTTTACAAGTGGGTAGAACAGTTCAAAAATGGCCGAGACTCAGTGACAGATGAACACCGACCTGGCCAATCAGTTGAAGTTTCAACTCACTTCACTTGAAAATCAAATTATTGACATAATTCGTGCTGACCGCCAAGTCACTGAGGAAATGATAGTTGAAAAAGTCCATGTGAGTGTGGGTACACTTCTCAACAGCAAAACAAGTTGAAGTACCGCAAAACATGTGATAGATGGGTCCCAAAGCAGTTGACAAGGCTATACAAGGAAACAAGGTGGAGAGTGTAAACAGAGTTGCTGGAATGTTATGAAAGTGAAGGTGAGCACTTCCTCAACAAAATTTTAAATTGTGATGAAACTTGGGTTCACTATTATGAGCCAGAATTAAAAAGGCAAAGCACAGGGTGGATGCACACCAGCTCACATTTAAGAAAAAAATTAAAACCCAGGCACCAGCAGGAAGTAACGTTGACGGTGTTTTGGGACGATGAAGGTCCAGATTTTTGTGATTATCTTGAAGAGCAGCGCATATAATGCTCAACGAACTCGAGATACCATTGAAAAAATGTGGTGGGAGGTACTGGCTCACCCCCCTTACAGTCCCGATTTAGCGCCTAGTGATTTCCACTTGTTTGGTCCACTAAAGGAGGCACTACGTGGAAAGAGGTTCCAGGACAACAAGGACATCAACAAGTTTGTGGTAAATTGGCTCAAACACCAAGGTAAATAGTTCTTTGCAGCTGGCATAAAAAAGCTTGTGGTCCGTTGGAACGAATGCATATATATGGGTTCAATATGGGTGCGCATATATGGTGGTTCAAGGGGATTATGTTGAAAAGTAATTAAAGTGTTGTTTCGTTAGAATAAAATTTTTCTCTTGTCTCTTTAATTATTGAATGACTCTCGTATGTGTGTGTGTATATATATATATATATTTATATGTATATTTGTTAAGAAAATATAAATTATGATTACATGATATTGAATCCTTATAAATAAGAATAAAGGGTCAAATAATCTTGATTAATAACATTGTTTCTGTCCTTATCCATGCTATTTATAAATAACACCCATTAAATTGTAGCTTACTATTCTACAATAAAACTGGTTTGAGTAAATAAAAGATGGTGAATCAGGTCTCTCTTATTCCCAAAATGAAGATCAATGAAGAAGAACCTTTTGTCAGTGCTTTGGTAATCTAGCTTTATGACGTAAACTCTCATACAGCTATATCACCAAAGAACCGCCACAGGTAGGACAATGCTGACTGATCCGTACAGAAGAAGGGCTCATATTCTTCAGCTTGACCACTATTCATGACTGGTAAACAACTTAAGGCTTAAATTACATTACTAGCCATATTAGTTATAAACTGTGTAATAATAGTACAGTAGAGAGTCAACTATCCAAAACCCGGTCATCCAAATGCACAGCAAAATATTAAAAATCAAACATGCATCAGATTTAAGTTCAACAAACGGCAGTAGTAGCAGTCCAACACTGCTCCGTGACTTAACTCTTGCAAAAACAGGAAAGTATTTTCAACTTTTCCTAAGCTGAGAATATATATTTTTTACTATATAATAAATACTTCTTATCTTTTGTGAGTATCATACAATAATAAGTACTTGAAAAATAATCATTTTTCATTATATGCATTGAACATAATTTTCCTGTCTGGAACCGATTATCTAAAAATCTAGTTATCCGAACACTCATCTCTAGTCCAACATTGGAACATATAGGCTGCCCATGGCTATTTAAAAAATTGAACATACTTTCTTGTACCTCCTCTCAGCCTGAAAGGAAGTAGAATCATAGGCTAATGGATAATTCTACCTAATATGTGCTTCAAACCAAGATGGCGTGTGTTGCTACTGCACAAGAAACTGAATGCAATGGCATGGGCCACCTACATGTACTACAGTTTTTTTTCAATACTGTACCTATAATACAGAAACGCATTGCGGTTGCGTTTCTTTGATAAAGGCATTTAAATACTTACATTAACAAGTAGTTTTCTAATTAAATATAAAACGTAAATGTGTATTAATTTGGCGACTGACTCCAAGAAAGTGTTTGATAGAGGTGCTTACAGAGTGTCAACAGTAAATCCGAATCAGCATAGTATAAATGCACCAAAAATAGCATATAGAAGTGCAACAAAAAATTTACTATATAAATTAATACTTATTAAAAACATACTCACAAAAACTAATAATATATTAAACACAATAACTTAATACATTTTTATGAAATGATATGATGTAAATATTAACAAAACTGTTTTAAAAAAAATATAAAAACTATAAACAAAACCATAAAAAAATATGAAACATATCATAAAAAAATATAAAAAAATAAAAACTATTAAAAAAAAATAACAATTTAAATAAAATACAATACTATAACACTAAAAATAATAAAAATAAAAAATTCCAAAAAAACATTCAAATTTTATATCATATCCACTTCAACCACACTCTCCATATATTATTCAAAATCAACATATTATTACAACCATTACAACACAATGAATCATAATTCTGGAAAAGCACTATAAAAAAAATGTTATCTTATCAAAAAAATTAAAAAATATTATCAACATAAATAGAAAATACACAGTTTTATAAATTAAAAATAAAAAAAAAAAAATATTTTTCATTAAAATGTTTTTAAAAATTTACTTTTATAACAATTTTTATGTCACATGTTTATTTTTGTTGAAATATTGTAAATCTGGCATAGTGCCATCATAAATTGTTAGTCAAGACACAGTACATATTTCAAAGATGTAGCTTATGTAGTTTTTTTTGCAAAAGGTACATATGTAGTACTACTGTACTATACAGATCCCAAAATTCATCTGACATTTTAAATAATAAAAAAATAAAATTCATTAAAATAAAAACATTCTCAACAAAAAACTAATATACACAAAAAAAAATAAAAATAAAAGTAATATTAATAATTCTTAAAAAAATTCATAAAAAATCAGAAATAATAGAAGTTTTAAAATTAAATATAAATAAAATATTAAAATCTTTTATGATAATAATAATATAAAATACACACAGCAAAACAAAAAATGAAATGCAAAAAAACATTTTCATCACAAAAAAATTTTATTTACAATCAGCTTATTTCCAATTTCCAAATCAATATTCGACACTAACTATACTATAAGGTTATTACAGTAGAACTTGGATAATTCAAACCTCAAGGGACCAGAAAAGAATTTGAATTATCAAAAATTCGAATTAGAAAAATTTTTGCAAGTGGTTGAAATAAACAGTAAAACATCATGTTTTAACACTGTATATTAAAAAAGGTTAGGTTAATGATGATATTAATGATTAAAAATCCAAATTTTTGTTAAAGGTCGATAATGTGTTTGGAGGGATCCCGAAACTTTAAATATTTCAAACTTTTTCTTAAACCCCTTCTCTACCTCCTTTATTGCTGCTATTTATTCTTGCAACGTCAAAGATTTGTAGGTTCGCCTTGACGAAGCAAACCAGTTCATACACACGACGTGTTAACATGAACGCAGACGAAGTCACAAATGCCAACACGAAACAAAGACGACGACGAATATCGGAACAAACCACCATCAATGATACACGGTACTGAACTGCGCTGGTGCCGTGTAGTGACAGACTAGAGATGTCAATGTTGTGATTTATGAGCAGTAGTGGACTGGTGAGGGGGAGGGGTATCATGTGACCAGTCAACAACAGGTAGTCTATGGACAGGAAGCCTGAATGTCGTTTCCGGGAAAATCGCACACAATGACTTGTTCTCTTTATAGATTTACGCTGCAAAAATTCAAATTATCCAAATAATTATTCAAATTAACCAGGATATTTTAACATTGTTTTATATAAAATTCTAGGGACCAAGTCAAAACTTCGAAATTAAGAAGTTTTCAAATTATCCACGTTCCACTGTATTATGTTTATACAGAACAGTTTATGAAGTCCCTTCCCCCTATTGTTTTTTTTCATTTGTATGAGGAAATAAATAACCTTTGGGAAACCATACAAACTTAACCCAAAGTATCTTATCTAAGTATCTAAGTTATAAAAAAAATTAGTGACCCCAAAATGGGGGATTTGGGT
>CM041791.1:118029519-118240579 GCA_023375725.1 Nephotettix cincticeps
AGGGGCAAGAACAGAAAAATGTTTAAGTTAACAGCATTAAAGGAGAGTCAACCAAAATTTTAACCCGAGTGCAGAGTCATACCCAGGTCTGTCGGTAGTTTTACACTATAACCCTTAGACCATAACTGCATTGATTTGTAGCAGCCACAACAGCATTTAGAAGGTAAACTAATGAATTTTAATAATCTCAGCATTAAATTTACTCCAGACAACTTATCGATGATGTTTTATAATATAGAAACCAAAACAAATTATTTACTACTATACAACAGCCTATTACTCTGGTTCAATTTAATGCTGCTAAAATGCATGCTTAAGAATATATTAATTTTGGTTGAAGTTTTATTCTTAGCAAGTAGTATTGTACTTCTGATACAAGCATTCCACAAGTTTTAAAATTTGTAATATTGTCAATGCCATTTTAATTATTTTGATTGTATACTTTTAAATTTAACATAAATCACACAAAATTAACATAAATGCACAGTAATTATCATAAATGCAGATAATTCTGGAAAGTTACAGGCCACCAACCATTTTCTCTTCGCCAGCTGATCTCTTAACTCTGTTGTATCTTATTGTCATTGAATATTCAGCTGATTGAATATGCTAAAATTAATCAACAAACGGGTTTAAGAAGTTATTTTTACAATGTAAAAGCAATTATTTCGGCATATGTTTATCTTTCGTTAAAACAAACTTCAATGTAAATATGTGCGGCGTTAGTCTTATGCTAGTATCCTGAACAATTAATTACAATAATTTTGAACGTTAATCGCTATTAGGAAACTTCAGGTTATTATAAATATGAATTATACCATAAATAAACAACTAAACAATTTTATCCAATTTTAAAACTACGGTTTTTATTGGGTTGAAGAATGCCAAATAGATCCTTGCAGCCGTTCTTCCAATAACGCACTTGGAACAAGAATTTAACATAAATTAACAAATGGTCAGACCTTGAAAGTCTGACTCCACCACAGTAACAACAATCAACACAATACATAAATATTTTCTTTTTTTTATTTCTCGTTTATCAACGACTAATAAATTGATGTGATTTAAAGGATTTAAAAACACCAAAAATATGAAGACAGCAACTGAGTACACAATTAAATACCCCTTTCGCAGCAGACCTGCGTACTCAGCGAGTTTCCACCTCAATAATATAGAACTGGGCTGCGCCCAGACTAGCATCTGTAGCAAGAATTAGAGGCAAAGACTCATCAGTGAGCCAGGGTATCTTCAGAAGTTAGAAGGTGTCGTAGTTTTGTTGCTATTTGTTCATGTTTTTCAGTCCAATACCATTTTCTTCTTTTTACTTTCTCCCCTTATACATAGTATATGGAGAAAGTATTGTTTTCGTCAAAATTTTTGAATTTCAGTTGAGGGTGGGTATATCCGTTTTGGGGTCCCCTGAATCCTAAAAAGTGGGTTTTGACGTGATGTCTGTCCGTCCGTGTGTCTGTCTGTGTCTGTGTGTGTGTGTGTGTGTGTGTGTGTGTGTGTGTGAGTGTGTGTGTGTGTGTGTGTGTGTGTGTGTGTGTGTGTGTGTGTGTGTGTGTGTCTGGATGTGTACAGTGCCACAGCCTACCCCGTTGGTCCGATTTAGATGAAATTTGGCATGCATATATATAGTCACTGTATCTCCAGGCGTTTTTTTCATTTTTTTGAATTTTTGATTTTTAAGGGTAGTTCACCCCTAAAAACCCTTAAAAAACGTGAAAAATCCAATTTTCTCAAAAACGGCTCTAACGATTTTGATTAAAATTTGATAGCTTATAGTGCACAGAGTAATAAATAATTTGACACCACCCGCATGTCTGTAAAAATGACGGTTCAAAAGTTATGGGCTTTTAAATGTCAAAAAAATCAAATTTTTAAATTTTCAGCGCAAACAATAAAAGTAAAGTATAACTTGACTGGTACCATTGAAACCAGATTAAAAAACTAAACAAATTAATATTTTGAATTATTTGGCTACGACTAACGGTTCCAGAGAAAAGTTAAATTTACTGTCCACGATAAACGCAGTACGTTGTCTGAAAGCGCCCAATGTTATTCTTATGGAGAATATAAAAAATCAATTTCTTCCTTACTTTCCAACCGTTTTACATGAAACTTGGTATGAAGTGTAAGGTCAAATCACTGAACAAAACCAGCTCAAATAAGCTTGGTATTACCAGGGGGGGGGTTTCCCCCATGCAATTTGAACAATAAATTATTTAATGATATTTAGAATAACTTTGTAGAACATGATAGTTTTATTACAGATTTTTTTTTAATTTACTTAAGGGAGAAAGTATGTGTCAGTCCACTGGTACCGTTTATCTTAGTAATTTGTGAGCACATTGTGGCACGCACAATTTATATAGATGATTTACAAATTACTGTAATAATTTATTGGATCTAGGAAAGATCGCAACTCCTTCGTATTATTCGGTGACAGCAGGTTTTTCATGCCTTCCAAGTTTTCAGATCTACGATGTATTCTTGATTTAGCGGTACTGTGACCTAGATAGGTACTCCAGACTTCTGGAACCCTTTGCATTTTGACTCTTGGAAGTTTCATAAGTTCCCTCACGTATTCCATCTGTTTTTTTTCTTGTTTAAGCTATTAAGATGACATCATCCAGAAGGCAAGCAACTCCTGGTAAGCCTGCTAAGACCTGATCCATCTGGAAGGCGCGTTTCACTATTTTAATACCAAAAGGGAGGTGTGTGAATAACAAGTAAACCTTTGTGTGTAAAAATTGTTGTACTGAAGCATCAACCTCCAATTTGTAAGTATTCATCTTTAAGATCTATTACTGTAACTTCATTCCCTCCTGTAAGCTTTAAGGTGATTTCCTCAAACCTAGGCATAGAGTAGGTACCTGGGAGCATGTATTTGTTAATAGTGTTTTTGAAATCTGCACAGATACGTGTTGCTATGGAAGGTTTCACTACAACTACTGGCAAGGACCAAGTGACAAGTTCTTTACTAGTGTTCACGGGTGTCAGTACTCCATTGTTCACTAAACGCTCCTCAACTTCCATCTTTCACTGCTTTCTCTCAATGAAAAAGAGACAGGTCGTGGCTTTGAAACATTTGAGATGGCGTCTGGTGCCATGTGAAACAACTTCACAGTTTTTCACTGTGCCTAGAGTTGGATTGAAGACATCAGGAAATTCTGCAATGATTTTGTTAGTCAATGTGGATGTTTTATCAGTTAAACATGTGTTTTGTTTCTGGGCAACAGAGCATAATTTTGTACCTGGTGGTAAAGGAAGATTGGAGCTCAAAACCTAATCTAATCTGAATAGTGGTACGTCGTCTTTTTTTGCTGCAATTAGTTGTGGTTTCTTAGAGCAACCAAAGGCATCAAAATTAACAAATGCTTTTTCCAATGTTTCTATACTTACCCCTGTGTAAGCAGTAAGGTTACTTGTAGGCATAAGAGGTGGTGACCCCGATGTTTTCCACAGTTATTATACCACACCAATTATACTGCAAGCAGCCCTTGTGTCATACAGCACTACCACTGTTTGTTTGTTTATTTTAACATTAACCGTGACTTTAGAACCCTTCTCTACAGTACTCACTTGACACGAACAGAAGAGTCATTTCCATGTGTAGTAAATTTGTCTTGTAATTGATTGACTGTGTTACGTGTTATTTTTGGGTTGCCAACCTTCAAACAAGCCCAGGAGATATGATTTCTACTCCCGCAGTCGTCACAAACCACGTTTTTAGCAGAACACTGAGCTTCATCCATGTGTTTTCTATATCCACAGTGGAGACAGTGTTTATTTCTGTCGAGACTTAATACCCAAACCTAACTTTTTTGACATGCTGTTTCTGGAAATTATTTCTCTTGGAGATCTGTATTTCACAATAAGTGACTTCATTCACGCCTGTACATTGAATTTTGTTGTTATTGAGTGTCCACATTTTCAAGCAGTTTAGCAGACTTAACAACATTCGCAAATGTAGTCTCGGTGGATGTATGTAGCCTCAGGAGTTCTAATTGCTACTTGTCATTTTGTATTGCCTTGGATGAACTGGTCCTTTTCCTCGTTCTTGATGTTCTCATTCCAAAAGGCAATCTTTTGTCTTTCATGCCAGTATAGACAATCCTCGGTTATCTTGTCGAATGTGCCGCACTTGGAACTACAGTATCACTTTTAGACTGTGCCATTGTAGAATACTTATCCTTTTAACTAATTAACAAATTATATAAACTTAAATAATAATATGGAAAACTAGTAATGTGTAACTCGAAGTGTTGACATGAAAACAAAAAGCTAAACAAACATATGATACACTAAAGCTAAAAGATTAACTTTTCGGGATATAAGTGTGAAATATCTTGTCCGTCTTTTAATATCCTCATTTTTCATATGATTTATTTTACCTGGTATTTTAAAACTATTTTCATTAGTAATTTAAATAATACCCCTGTACACTACATTTAAAGACTTAGCGTACCTGTTGGAATATCTCTCTGGAGCACTCTGCTGTTCGGATAAAAGTTTTATAATTAGAAAATGCTAGCTCCTGAGTTTGAGAAAGAACAGCACATTTCTCCTCAGCTAATCGCTCTGGTTCTTTCGCTACAAAAATTCCACCATTGGTTAAAATTTTTTTATTGAAAACCATAAAGATATTTTTCAATGACAAAAAAAATAATAAATAAAGTTTTAAATACCTGTTATGTGTCTGAGAACATTTTTTTAGGTGCTGACGACCAGTGGTTTCAGACCTCATAGGTCCATTATCAAGTCGAATACCAAGTACAAAATTATCCTTGACAATACTGAAGTAAAGAGGCGTCATACGAGAAAAATAGTGTAGAGGATAATTTTATACTTAGTATTTGACTTGATAATGGTCATATAAGGTCCAAACCCGCTAGTTGTCAGCCCCTAAGAAATAAATCAATGACAGTATAACAGGTATTTAGACATTTATTTAGTAATACAAGCGATCCAGAGGCTACATTGGTCAAAAATGTTATATATTAACCTCATTGTCCTGTGGAATTCATATTCCTTTAAATACTGTATTATATATTTACCATGTATAAACCATCTCAGATAAAATTACCTGGTTTCAATTCAATCAAAGATCTATTATTTTTCGGGTTCTTTACCCTTTTAAGTCTATTTCAAATCTCAAATAATATATCTTTAAAATTTCTTCTTTGAATAACCTTCCATCCTCTATGCTGAATTTTATGTGAACAATTATTTTGCTAATTTGGTCCCTTATAAAACTTACAAAAACTGGCTGGGTGTCTGATTGCTTACAGTACCCACATTCAAAACTGGAGGTCGCCGGATCGAATCCCATTTGTAAGGGTCGAATTTGGACCCCATTGCCATTTTGTCATTGGGCTATTAATTATTTATGCTTCCTAAGAACAGGTCGATGTTAGGTACAACAATACCGCAGTTTGGACCGTTCCTGATCAAAAAATTAAAAAATAACAAAAGGCATATAAAGATACAATTAATAGTAGACATGAGACAAAACAAAACTACAGTTAATCTTAAATGCCAACTTATTGCCGTCAGTGTACCAAGAGGTTAATTTATGGTATGTAATGCCTATTGTATCCAAGGTAGCTTCTGATAGTCAACCGGATTCGGCCTAGCAATGGTGCCATTATTAATCCTGGCCATTATTTTTTCCATTAACAAGAGGTTTTCAAAAGTCTTTAAATTGACCTAGTTCTAAACACACGCTCATGGCATGGATAAAAAATAAAACTTAATTGACATAAAGTCACATTTCCATAAACTCATGTAAAATACTAACAATTGATTGATATTCCAATTAACCCTTTGAGTGCCGAGCGTCTTGATTTGAGACGCGCCATTACTGTAGCTTGAGTACCAAGTGTCTCGCTCCTAGACTCTCAGAAATCACTGTTTATAGTATGTAGCAGTTATTGTAACTGGCTCAAATTTCACCAAAAGCTTCAAAAAGAAATAGGCTTTATTTTTATGCATCTTACTCTATGGCAGAATGTTTTCTCAGATCGTGATCAATCATAAACAATCCCGCGACAGCTGCGACGAACAATAACAAAAGACGGCTCATTTGTATAACAACATTTTAACATTTTATGTTAATCATTAATTTATTGACATTTCTAACACCTGATAATCCATAGTTTACCATGGACATGGTTGCTATGTAAACTGCCAAAAACACAATTTTTGTCTGTTTTGTTTATTTGCTAATTTTTTTCTAAGCTAAAAAATGAACAAGAATACCATGTTTTATACATGATTTCTACTCAATTTTTATTGCTCTTTAATATTATAATGCAGCTAAGAAACAAATTTTGATTAAAAAAATGTTTCATTACTTCCAACTTGTATTGTTTTAATATGTTTACTAAAAAAAAGTTAACTCATTTTTTTCTTTTCTTTTTACTTCAAATTATTGTACTTATATACGTTGTTTGATACACAATTTTATCCTGAGTAAAAAAAAAAACAGAACAAAGAAATTTTAATATATAAAATTTCTATAATTGTTTTACTAGACACTTGCATTTTTCGGAAAAAAGGGCTGGCAATATTAGCAGTTCAACCATACCTAGGGCTGGCAACTTAAGGGCATCTTGGATCGAGACGCTTGGCACTCAAGGGTTAATAATTGGAATATACAGATTTTATTTCTAAAAAATGAATTATACAAATAACCTACTTAAGCATGTGTAGTAAATCTATGAGTATCAAATACTGAGGTTAAAAGTATTGAAACACTAGGTATCGTTTGAAAAAAAAATACAAAAAGCTTAAAAATAACATAACACTTACATAACTGTTCCACTGTATAACCTCCAAGCTTCGTTAAATATGCATAAAAATCAGGGTTTATCTTCCATGACTCTGAAAAAAATCCAATATTATAATACGAGCAAGGTTTTTGTGTATATATATATATATATATTTGCACACGGATCTCCAAAACGGCACTAAGAAATTTCTTTAAATTTTAGAAATAACTAATTTTCGAGGAGAAAATAAGTTTTAGATAGGTCTAATGTCCAGGAAAATTCTGGTTTTCTTGTAATATTCAGTTTAATATCTAAAAATTTAACATTACGCTTATGGAGAATCAAATGTAAACAATACAAATCAAAACATCTGTTTATAACCGATTGACAGTTCTTGATTGAAGATGGTGGTGAACAATACGTGAATAGAGGTTTTTAATAAATATTTATTTTATGTATATAATAAATGCAAAATTATCAGGTTACTAAACAATTTGTAAAAACTAAACGGTAAAATAGCTTTTCGAAATAAAAGCAGAGTAAAGTATCCCCAAAATATATCGTGTTTTGATAGTAGTAAACTTAATCATTGTACTGCTTGAAGCCACTGTAACAAACAAACCAATTGGTGTAAATAAAATTTACCTTTTGCTTTTCAACCCTCATTCCGTTTCTAACAAAATCAGTTGATCACTGGCTAATAATAACTTTATGGATAATTAAACAGTAAATGATCGGCTAAAACAATTGAGGTTGGCTAAAAGACCTTAAACGGCATCGTGTATTTGTCAGACGCCGTGGTCCAGCAGTAGCGCGCTAGCCTCTTAAACCGAAGGTCGCGAGTTCCATCCCCATCAGGGGCAATACTTTTTGTTCAGTGCTATATCAATTATGGTGTATTAAATCGGTGTTATTTAAACCACATAAATGTTTTCATTGAGTAATAAATGTGTTTTAATTTTTATAATCAATTTTTATAATACATGTCTTATTCTATACGAGTAAAGCTCAGTCACCAGGTACTTATAATTATAGGGCCTGGTTAAAGAATACCTGATAAATAAGGTTAATACCTAATCATAAAGTATGTGAAATTTAACTTCTTTCTTACTGTACGATTTTGTATTGTTACTTATTTAAAAATAGCATTTTTATTTTTTACTACTGGTGGAATTTTATAATAAAATGTGGTCCTAAAGAATGAAAAATCCATCCTTTCTCATACACTGTTTACAACGCCTAATACCTATGGGTCATATTTACAGTCTCCAGAAGGTCGTCAGTTTCTACACAGAACAGACCAAGACCTTCAGTCAGCACATAATAAGCCTATTGTGTTTTGGTTAACAAACTCTTTAAAGGTCCTGTAAGATATGTTGAGTGGTAAATTAATGAAAATTTTTGCATTTGTATGCATAACCAAATATCTTACAAGTATAACTTAAAAGATGTTTGGTTAAACCTGTCCAGATTTTTACAGGATTATATGTATTTAAGCTCAGACAGAAAGCTTGACAGGGTATTCAGAGTATGTCTGATAATCTTCACACATGTAGATTTACCAGGGTATTGCCTATAAGACAATATCTGAATTGAACTAGCTATGCTAAGCTTATATAAATGTGATAGTGTTTTGGGTAAAAGTACACAATGACAGTATCCTGTATTCTAGAAACAAAAGGATAGTTCTTATATATTTTTTTCTTGTTCCTGGCTCTATAATCACTCTCATATCCTGAAAACTTAACCTCACTCTATAAATAATAACAAAGTTTTTAGCATAAAATTGTCTAATAAACAAACATAACCCCACTTTTTTCATACCTGGTACTTCTTCAGGAAAAATTAATTTTATTATGTTATTAATCTCGGAATCCATTGCAATTTTCTAAATTCCAAGCCAAACTTAATATTACAAACTAAACTAGAACACAGTTCACAGTAGCATAATGTTCCACTAAATAGTGTTTGGATAAAATTTTAGAAAGTCGTCAACAACGAAACGAACATTATTTCCAACAAATAACAAATTCATTACAGTAAACATTATTGATAATGTTAATGAGAATAGATTAAAATTACAGGCAACAAAACATGACACCTTTGACAGTTTGTTGACTTGGCAATGGCAATGCCATTATCCAAAAATTGACATTGACAGCATGACTGCTGCCAACAGACTTTTTGCCCAAAAGGCAATACAATAACAACACTATTTATTTCATGAAACTCAACAGATACTATTGGTTAGTAATTCCTTCTCTTTCTATTTGATTTAAACAGTTTTTTGGATCACAAACCTTCCCATTTTTGTCTATTGTATATATATATATTAACGACTATTGTTTTTAGTCTCTGGGCACCTAAAGACAAAAAATAACATGGTGCCGGGCTTAAGTCTTGCCATGAGACTTACCGTAATAGCTTCTTCCCTATGGAAAATTCGCTTAAATCTTTTTGTGTTCATAAAGAAAGGTGACGGTAACAAAAATCTACGTTTGATTAATCGAATGTCAACAGCTAATTTGATTAAAGTTAGGGATGATTGTTCATCTTTCAACGCATATGAATGTCAGCTCAAACTCAAAGTATGGTTTCTGTTCTAATGAGAATTCAAATTATGTTCGTGGTTTTGTGTTTCCCAAATAACTATATTAAAAAATATATATATAAAACTATATTAAAAATATTCGAAAATATATTTCGAACTCAGATTCTTAACCAAAACGTTATACGTTCTAGATGTGACTCAGTTATGCAAGGAAAACAATTTTGAACTTATCTTTCTGATCATAACTATGCTTCCCAAACTCATGAAACAAATCAATTAGAACATATGGACGCTGGTGCTTCTGACGAAAACTCTTCCAATGTAAAAAATAACATTCCTCCCACATTTCTCCACAACGTCAACAACCATCAAGAGATTACAAAAGACATCGAAACTGCAATGAAAAATACATTTTCTATCAAAGTCCGCGGTCAATCGCTGAAAGACCTAAATATACTTCAGAATTACTTCAGGAAATTAACTTATTTTTATAATGAATCAGGAATTAAATGTCATACATTCCAAGACCTACAAGACAAGAAATTATTAGTAATTACAAGAAATGTACCGACCTACCTTACGGGAAGTGAAATTAAAACTGACTCAAACTCAAACCTCTTTATTTAATACGGTTACAAACTGTATAATAGCGTCATGACAAAAGTGTTCCTGAATTAACAGATCAGAATTACCCAGTGTAATTCGCGTATACTAAAACGCTAAAATACTATAACGCGTATACTAAAAGAAACAAAATACCTCCACCCCTTTGCGCCATATATACTTAGACAACTGCGACGAAGGGAAAGCTATTTTCAAACTTGAATCTGTTTTCTATGCAATTGTTAGCGTAGAACCAAAAAGAAACCCAAGACAAATACCCCAATGGACACGGTGCCAAAGATACGGACATACAAACATTTTTTGTAAATTAGATCCAAGATGTGTTCGTTGCACTGGTTTACATCATTACTCAGAATGCTCAAAAGGTAAAAGCGAAACTCCACTGAAAATCACACTGAAAATTACAGAGGATAGCCATCATACCAAGAATTGTTGAAAACTAAAGCTTAATACAAGATGTATTCAATTGTAGGGCAGGAAACTCAAAAGCTTATAACGGACCTCACCTCTCACTCTGAATTCCCTAATGCGAGTGAACACCAGGTTATGATTGAAACCCCTCCTAGAACATCTTATTCAGAAGCAGCGTCTCCTACCACGAAAATAGTTCAACAGACTCAAATGATAATCATGCTGAGAAGGTTTAGAAAAAATTATTTTAAGTATTGTTGCCAAATCCTCTTGTAAAGTAGTGTTGTTAATGCCTGTTCTAAAAAGAATCATTTAAGTAATGTCATAAACTCTGCACACTTACAAATGGAACAGTTTAATCAACCTCCTATAAATAATTTAACACTCATAAATTGGATTATAATAAATGGACTAAGAGACAAAAAACGACATCGCATGTGTCACCGAAACGCATATTTAATGAAACTGAACCTTTAAGGTAGGCGGCTATATTACTTACCGGGAAGATCGCCAAAATCCCATTAGTTGTGGTGGGGTTGCATCTTTATCAAAAGACACGTAGCTCATCACCATATATTCCTCCCTGAACTCGCCACATGTTGGTCTGAAAGCATTTCTTTAAAAATGCACTCTTTTTCGTCTTGTTTCTGTGTGTAAATCTCAAAATCGTCGATTATATGACCAGACTCTTTTCTGATAATGAGCTAACCATTGTTATGGGTGATCTTAAAAGAAAACATCAGAAATGGAAATCGTCTCCTTCAGTTCTCTAATGAATTGAATATCACGATCTCAGCACCAGATGAACCGACTCATTTCCCTTGGCAACGAAATTCCCAAACTCTGATATTTTTTACTTAAAACTCCTAAAGAACGTTGTAGCTCCCATTAGTCAGCAGTTTTTACCAGAATTGGACTCTGACCATTCTCCTGTTAATATATCTTTAACACGTCCTCAACTTAATTTGTATCCTAAATTTATTGGGAATTATTTTGATTTAGAATTGGATAAATGCTTGGAAAAAACTGAGTTTGGTCTCTTGTGACATTAAAAAAACATAGTGACTTTCACAGACATTATTAAACTTTGTGTCAAGATTACCTATTAGCTCAACAGAAAGTATTATTGACAATTTTAAAGAAAGTGTAACATTTGACAATTTAATTTGTTAGTTCTTAAAAATCTTAAATACCCCCGTCGCAGCAGACCTGCGTACTCAGCGAATTTCCAAATAAAAAAAATATAATAACAATAATATGACAAGTTTGGTCAAAATCTGTCGATAAACATGAGAATTATTTGCCTATTCTACATAAGATTAAAATGGGAAAGAGTGAGTAGGTTTGCTGCTGTGAGGAACACTGAAATTAGCTATTTATACCATCAGAAATTTTATTTTTAACATTTATACCAACTTTCATCAACATCTGTCCATAAATATAGGTGTTTGCCTAATCTCCATATGATTAACATGGGGAAAGAGTATGCAGGTTTGCTGCCATGATAAACACATAAACTATAATTTTTTAGCACAAATGGATACATCTCAACCACATGAATCTAAACATCAAGTTTTATCCAAAAATATTGGTTAATAAGTGAAATATTAATTTTTCGTTATCCTCCATAAGATTAACATTGGAGCCTCAAAATACAACGTACTGTGTTTAGATTTTTTTATATCTCGGTAACCGTTGAAGATAGAGAAAAACTTTAAGGAACTTAATTGTGTAGTTTTTTAAGCTGATTCCAATGGTGAAATATAAAATTATAAATTTTAAAAAATTACATGTGAAAAACGCAAAAAACCCCATTTTGGGGTACAAAACCCCCCAAACTACCCGTTCCCATTGACCGATATGTCTGGTTTACGAACTCGTCCGAGCAGTTGTAGGAATACACCTCTCTACCAAATTTGGTCTCGATCGGACCATTTTTACGAGAGTTATCGTGCTAACAGACACATATATATATATATGTATATAATATATATATATATATATATATATATATATATATATATATATATACATATATAATATACATATATATATATATAAAAATTTTAACGACTATTCTTTTTGGTCTCTGGGCACCTAAAGAAGAAAAAATAACATGGTCTCGGGCTTAACTCTTGCCATGAGACCTACGGTAATAGCTTCTTCCCTATGGGAAATTCGCTAAAATGAACATATTCTCAATTCAAACTAATTCGATAATATGTCTTTATTTTAAAATGTGTGTAGGAAGCGAGATATATGTTATTGTATATGTAAAAAATAATATAGCTATGGTTATGGTATATCGAGTGGTAAAAATTCAAGTTGGCGAAGGTACTGCTGTCTCTTAATAAAGCAGAACTTGTGTATCTATTCAATGCATTATAATCTATTTTATAGTTTTCTGAAAAAATTTCTTTTTTATTACAATGCTCTTCTTTACTATTGTGCATTATTAGCGAATTTCCCATAGGTAAGAAGCTATTACCGTAGGTCTCATGGTAGGACTTAAGCCCGGGACCATGTTATTTTTCGTCTTTAGGTGCCCAGAGTCCAAAAACAATAGTCGTTAAAATTTTTATGTATATATATGTGTATATATATATATATGTGTGTGTGTGTGTGTGTGTGTGTGTGTGTGTGTCTGTTAGCACGATAACTCTCGTAAAAATGATCCGATCGAGACTAAATTTGGTAGAGACGTGTATTCTTACAAATGCTCGGACGAGTTCGTAAACCAGACATATCGGTCAATGGGAACAGGTAGTTTGGGGGGTTTTGTATCCCAAAATGGGGGTTTTTGCGTTTTTCACATGTAGTTTTTAAAATTTCTAATTTTATATTTCACCATTGGAATCAGCTTAAAAAACTACACAATTAAGTTTCTTAAAGTTTTTCTCTATCTCCAACGGTTACCGAGATATTAAAAAATCTAAACACAGTACGTTGTATTTTAATAATATATCCAATATATAAAATATATAATTTTAACGACTATTGTTTTTGGTCTCTGGGCACCTAAAGAAGAAAAAATAACATGGTCTCGGGCTTAACTCTTGCCATGAGACCTACGGTAATAGCTTCTTCCCTATGGGAAATTCGCTAAAATCTAAACACAGTACGTTGTATTGTGGGGCTCCAATGTTAATCTTATGGAGGATAGGGAAAAATTAATATTTCCCATATTAATCAATATTTTTGGATAAAACTCGATATTTAGCTTCATGTGGTTAAGATCTATCCATTTATGTTTAAAAATCATAGTTTATGTGTTTATCATGGCAGCAAACCTGCATACTCTTTTCCCATATTAATCATATAGGGAATAGGCAAACTCCTTTATTTATGGACAGATGTTGATGAAAGTTGGCATAAATGTTAAGATAAAAATTATTTATGGTAGAAATGCCTAACTTCAGTGTTCCTCTCAGCAGCAAACCTGCACACTCTTTGCCATGTTAATCTCTCTATGGAGAATTGGCAAATAATTCTCATGTTTATGGACAGATTTTTTTTAAACCTGTCATATATTATTGATTTGGAAATTCGCTGAGTACGCAGGTCTGCTGCGACGGGGGTATTGTAATTACCTTGCTTTTATGAATAGAGCCTCGAGTTGATAAATTAGTTAAAAAATTCAGTGGTATCAGTGAACCCTACATAATACTCCTAGCATTAACGTTAACTTCGTATGATAAAAGCATTCATTTCTCCCATTAATATATTATTTGCATATACCACTTTCTGTCATGTTATAGAACTATAAGACCATATGCTTAGCTGTACCTATGCCATAAACAACAATAATATAGATTTTAATAAGCAACTGTTGACAATTAAGGGATAAAATAATTTAATCTATTTCCGATAAGATATGATTTGGATAATTTAGACAACGCGTTCATGCATGGAAATCAATAATGTTTACATTAATGCAACTTTCATGTGAAATTCATACTTTTTAATCTAGTTTTAATTAATTGTAGTAGCTAATAATAAAATTGACCCATACATAACTTGTGAAATGGGACTCCGACTTTAAAATGCTATTAAACAATCAAGCTTTGTTGATAAATGAGTTTTACTAATAATACTATTATAATAATATTACTGTATATAATAAATTTTAATACATATGATTCAAATCCAAATACTGTAATTCACATTTATATAAATATAGATAACCGGACCGGTAAGAGCTCCCAGATGCGACAATAGAAAAACAAATTTTAGTTTACTGACGTGTTCATAGTAGCGCTGGAATCGCCGCGCCGCGCCGGCAGTACATTCTTTGACGACATCACGTGATTTCCGGCGAGCAGCTGCTACGGATTGAGGTTGGAGGGGGCAATACAAACTTCAAACCAGTCTTTGTTGTTTCGCTCATTTTCTTTTACTCAGTCTGCTCGCTCAGTCCGTTGGTGTTGTATCGTTGCTTGTGCCTCAAAAATGTTTGTGTTTATATTTTAGTTTTGTTTGATGTGAGCCGTGTGGAAGAATAACTGTTCATTTACATTCAAACCTTTATTTGCTGAGACGAGACATTGAGTTTGGAAACAACCACTTTGTTTCGGCAGTTGTTTTTTAGTTAGTGAATAACTTTTTTACGAACAGTGTCATATAAGTTACTTCGTACTGTGAAATTAAATGTGAATGTGCTCTTTGTCCGATAGTTTTTCTTGAAAAGTTGGATCAGAAGGCATAACCCTGTTTTGTGTGCAGAAGCAACGGGATTCTTCAGAACCAGTTGATGGGGTGAGTTTAGTTTTATTTTAGGATAGTTCCTAAAAATATATATTAAACAAAATTACATTTAAAAGACTGATACCTTCTTTGGTCATCATCAGGCATCAAGCATCAAGAGGCTCTAATCTAATAAAGAATATGATATCATTTTTACTTAATATTCTGTAACTTAAACTTTAGTGGCAAGTTTTGATAAACTTTTACCTTTTTTTCATTTTTCCTACACCAGTTTCGTTGTGATAAGGGCTATAAACGCTTATCAATTGTGTTGAATTGTTACTAAATTAATATTTCCAGTCTTGTGGCCAGAATTTGATGCCCAGCTTTAATAACTAGTTTAGTCTAGGGTGTTGTAAAGTATAAAAATATTCTAACTAGGCCTATCCTGACTTTTAGCTATAATATTGCTAATAGCTAATGCTATTGCTAAGCTGGTTAATGTTCAGCTAGTTTCTTAAAAAGTTGTTATTATCAATAGTGAATAGGGCCTACTCTCAGATATTGAAATCGTGCTTATGGTAATTGATATTACTAATTATAGTCAATATAAATGTTTCATTTGTAACAAAATACGAAGTCCGAGTCATACAGAATTAAACTCAAGTTCGTTCGTTATTCCATCACATGCAAATTTTTACTAAGAATATTTTAAGAGTACAATAATAATAGGGAAGTAATAAAAATACAGTACATCAGTTTCACATTTATTTCTTAAATTCTTTACACCGCCTCAAGAGTACTCCTATACATTGCAAGTTAGATGTGGTAAAAAGTTAAGTATCTATTTACTAGTTTCGTTGTTTGTTTATTTATTTTAATGTCTATAGTTTCTTAAATTTGTATATTTTCAAGTTTGTTGAATCTATTTTCAACAAAATTACCACGATTCTTTGACTATACTGTAAAGTTAACTTAAGTTAACATTACCAGAGTTAGTTGGAGTTGGATTTTGGACTTGCGTAAACGAATATAAATCATATGAAGATGTTTCCTATTTGTATTTGTGGTTTTTTATCACTTTGTAGTATAACTTCAAACATCTATGTTTGGTTTGACGAGTTTCAGTTTTATATTTTTAACCATTTAGGTGGGTCATTAGTATGTCAAATTCATAAATTGCTGGAATAATATAGTTTATTTACTGTTAACTTATTGGAATTTTTGAAGTGACTAATATCTAAATCCATGTCATAAGGTTAATTACGTATTACAAATGGTCCCATCAGTTTTAAATAATCAGGTTAATAAATAGGCCTTACTTCAAACACAAGAGGCTATACGTATCATAATTACAGCCCTACATCCAAATATGTTGGTAGTATTTTTTGTAACCTATGTGAATAATTTTTCAAATTTTCCCAAAACAGACCTTTTTTCTCTTAACAAGTAAGTCAGAAATTGTTAAGTTATACTTCATAGTACAATATAACTAATGCAGCCATCTAGTATTTGTGTAATTATATACATGAAATAGGCCCTAATAACTATACTAAAAACTTCCTAATACCTGTATTAATTAAAGTCACTTGTTTGTAAATAAAACCATCCATACACTGTATAAACTGTTTTGACAAACATTTGTGAGTTGACCCATGTGTTCCAAAAGTCTTGCTAGGTATTGACCCCCTTCATCGTCTTTTGTCCCCTTCATCTCCCTCCATTTTATGAGGCAATAAAACGTAAGCAACACTACATTGAGCCCTGGGGGAGATTCTCCGTCACGGCCTCACGGTCTTACAGGGTGATTGTTGCAGACTTCACAAAATGCGCTTTATTTTAGCGAATTTCCCATAGGGAAGAAGCTATTACCGTAGGTCTCATGGTGAGACTTAAGCCCGGGACCATGTTATTTTTTCGTCTTTAAGTGCCCAGAGTCCAAAAACAATAGTCGTTAAAATTTATATATATATAAATTTGAGTTGGTAAATGAGGGCTACTATTAATATTAAATAATTATGCATAACTTAGTACCCTTTTTTGTGTGAGAAATTATTTTATTTAAAAATTCACAACATGTTTCAGAACTCAGTCCATTATCCATTATCCTTTGATAATGGACTGAGTTCTGAAACATGTTGTGAATTTTTAAATAAAATAGTTTCTCACGCAAAAAAAGGGTACTAAGTTATGCATAATTATTTAATATATATATATATTATATATATATATGTATATATATGTGTCTGTGAACACGATAACTCTCGTAAAAATGGTCCAATCAAGACCAAATTTGGTAGAGACGTGTATTCCTACAAGTGCTCGGACGAGTTCGTAAACCAGACATATCGGTCAATGGGAACGGGTGGTTTGGGGGGGTTTTGTACCCCAAAATGGGTTTTTTTGCGTTTTTCACATGTAATTTTTAAAATTTCTAATTTTATATTTCACCATTGGAATCAGCTTAAAAAACTACACAATTAAGTTTCTTAAAGTTTTTCTCTATCTCCAACGGTTACCGAGATATTAAAAAATCTAAACACAGTACGTTGTATTGTGTGGTTCCAATGTTAATCTTATGGAGGATAGGGAAAAATTAATATTTCCCATATTAATTAATATTTTTTGATAAAACTTGATATTTAGCTTCATGTTGTTGAGATCTATCCATTTATGCTTAAAATTCATAGTTTATGTGTTTATCATGGCAGCAAACCTGCATACTCTTTTCCCATAATAATCATATAGGGAATAGGCAAACTCCTTTATTTATGGACAGATGTTGATGAAAGTTGGCATAAATGTTAAGATAAAAATATTTATGGTAGAAATGCCTAACTTCAGTGTTCCTCTCAGCAGCAAACCTGCACACTCTTTGCCATGTTAATCTCTCTATGGAGAATAGGCAAATAATTCTCATGTTTATGGACAGATTTTTTTAAACCTGTCATATATTATTTTTATATTATTGATTTGGAAATTCGCTGAGTACGCAGGTCTGCTGCGACGGGGGTATTTTATAAACGTGAAGTAAAATCGTGATCTTTTGCTATGCAGTATATCTTTTACAGTACTTAAATTGCATCAACCTTTGTCAATCAAAAGGTGTGGACCATAGATAGTAAGGAGTCGTCTATGCATGCCGCAACTGCATGTTAATTTATTCTTTTAAACCAGAAAATTACTGATGAATAAAATAATTATTTCATATCTTTAAGAATGAAATTTTAAGTTTTGTTTGAAATTTTTATATATTTGGTTATATTTACGTCTTACTCACAAGAAAAGTCAAAATGCGTATTATAATTATTACATGTAACGTTACAGAGAGTTTTGTAACGCTTCTCCGTGAAAATGAGAGCACATCATACCGAACTAAAGCCGCATCAGCCCCAACCGAACATGATTTCCGAACATTTTTCGGCTAGAGATTTATTTTTTGTTTTTCTTTTGTTTAGGATTTCAGGTTATTTGATCTTAATTGTAAGTATTTTACTGAATCATAACATCCACACAAAGAGACAGGCTTAGTGGTAGTTAAAAAATGAATAAAATTATGATGTGGTCAGGAAGAGAGTCTTGAAAAAGAATGAAATTTTTGTGGGAGAAAGACAAAATTGCAAGAATATATAATGAAGGGAAAGTTAGAATTTTGCTGGAGAAGAAAGTATTTGCACATGATTCCCGATTCGGTATTTGAAAAATTGCCCTCATTGATTTCTTCTGCAACCTAAATAAAAGATTGGGTTTGCTAAATAAGATTGGTTGAAAAACCCAAAATAAGCAGTCCATAAGTCAAATAGGGGTATATAATACCGTAAGCTCGATGGAGGCAAAGCAAGACGGCCTCCGCAGTACAAATATACCCTGGCTCAGTTTTTTGCACACATTCGATGTGTAAGTCGAATGAGAGATTCGAATCAATAAGCAGACCAAGAAACTTTACTGATGATGTTGAAGAAAGTGGCTCGTCATCAAGGTGAATACTTAGTGAAGAGTTATCTGAACTGTTTCGAATACAAAATTATCAGTTTCAAATAGGAGGTTTACAAATAGGTAGTAGTTTTTGAAACATTTGCTTTGAGTGTGATTTGCTTTTAAATCGTGATGTCTCAATTAAAACCAATCGACTTCCGTTTATCAGACCTAGCGAGTTGTCTCTCCCCCATTTAAAGAACCCTGTGAACAGAAAACAGAAGTGGTACCGGCACCAGTAGCCCGGAATGTGGCGAAGCGGGTTGCCGGGTCGCACAAAAACACCCCGAGTGCCGAGGGCCGACCGTCCGGCGCGGAATGTCGCCGGGGATTCCTATGAGGTGGCGCGACCTGACCTTTAGTCCGAGATGTCGGACGTGCTACGTATAGTGCAATATGCGTTATAAATATAAAAAACTGTATTAGTGGACTGACACGTACGAGTAGGCTACTTTCTCAATTAAGTCTATCATAAAAATACAACATTTAATTAAACTACTGTATACAAAATATGCTTTGTTCTTTATCTAAACAACTTTTATAGAACCATTGTTTCTAAAATAATCACCCAATTTCTTAAATTGACAAAAAGAGAAAACAAAGTTAAAAATAATTGATAGATTTTTTGGGTGGGACGTAACCCCCACCTAGGTGATACCAGACTTTTGAGCGGGATTTGTTCGGTGATATGACTCACACTACATACCAAGTTTCATTGAAAACAGTTGAGAAATTCGATAATCGATTTTTAATGCTCTCGAAAAGAATTACAAAACTTCAAAAACCATTCACGTGAATTAAATTTTTATAAGTAAATAAAATATGTACAAGTCTGCAAATATCCAAAATATTTGCAGACTTATACATATTTATTTGTTTATTTTTGCTTGCTGGTTAGCAAAAAACTTCAATGAATTGTGATTTTCTTGCTAAAACGAATTACTTGCTAAAATTAGTTACAATTTTGTAAGTAGTGCATTTGATAGTGACCTTTTTTGTCGGCAGCACTGTATATTCTTATTGTCGAGTCCCAGAGATGCCGAGATGTCTTAAATTCATTGCGGCTTCTGCGGCTGTGAGGGGCCGAAGGGTCTCATTAACCATTTCCGGCCCTTTGTCCTTTGTATTCCCAAGGAATCGGTGAAACAGGTGGAATGCGGCGGCCGACCAACAAAAGAGATTGATTTCCTCATCGTTTTTCAAATCTCATTCCATATATACCAATCACGTATAAACCTTCTTTTATTTGTGGAAGGCATTAATAATTTTCACCTCGAGTGCACTAAAGAAATATTCCTATATTGCTTTAACGAGTGTGTTTTTAATTAAATTTTTCATGTCCCACCATGCTATAATGAACTTTTCGGTGCTTTTACAGTGTTTTCTAATACTGCAGATAGATATAAATCAAAACAAATACTCTGTATCCAGACGAGTCTTCAAACACAAGGGCTAATTTTCAACCGGACTTAAAGTTACCATTATAGAAGGTGATCACCTATTTGAGAACTTCACGCGGTAAGTAGTTATTGCGCTAGAGAAGATCAAATTTTATTGATTTTTAATTCAGCACAGTAATAAATTACCAGTTTGATTCAGTGCCGTTAAGGCACAGGATATACGGAGTCACAGAAGCAAAACGCGTGAAATTGCGCAGTAGCGTAAGGAATGAAATTGAGTGTGATTCATGTAACAGAATTGATACTGTATTATTTTTTTAATTTTTTCATGGCCTTAGGGTTGCTTAAGTTATCTGATCTCCCCTGAGATGTCTCAACTCAACCGGTTACACCTGTCATAATGTGGCGCCGTTGGACGCTGACCAATAACTGTATAACTTGATTCCACGATTATTCGTGGTCTCTAATTAGGTATAATTATTGATTGACTTCTCGGGTCTCTCGCAATTTCTACCTGCGCCACACGTCGAACATGGATGGCGATGCGGGAGAGTGGTTGCTCTTGGGCGCGCTCGGACTGTAGTGATTAATATGATAATGACTCGCCGGCAGATTGGACAGCATTCCTTGGCAAGGTCACGGCTACCGCTGCGTACATTCCTCCCCTGGGCACTTGGAGGGTGGGAGTATCAAGTAGCTCTAGAAAAATATTCATTGCAATTTCGAAATGGCCTTATCAAGAATGATTTATTTTTCAAACTCAAAAGCCGTTACTTTTGAGTGACATCCAGCAACACCTCTTAAAAGTTAAAGAGATGGGATGCCATATAGGAATCAGCGAACTTCACCACAGAGATTAAACAGATCGTGTGCAGAACGATGTCGATCTCACGATGTGTGGGCACAGGAGGTACTTGTTTTAGCGAATTTCCCATAGGGAAGAAGCTATTACCGTAGGTCTCATGGTAAGACTTAAGCCCGAGACCATGTTATTTTTTCGTCTTTAGGTGCCCAGAGTCCAAAAACAATAGTCGTTAAAATTTTTATATATATATATATATATGTATATATATATGTATATATATATGTGTCTGTTAACACGATAACTCTCGTAAAAATGGTCCGATCGAGACCAAATTTGGTAGAGACGTGTATTCCTACAAATGCTTGGACGAGTTCGTAAACCAGACATATCGGTCAATGGGAACGGATAGTTTGGGGGGGTTTTGTACCCCAAAATCAGGTTTTTTGCGCTTTTCACATGTAATTTTAAAAAATTTATAATTTTATATTTCACCATTAGAATCAGCTTAAAAAACTACACAATTAAGTTTCTTAAAGTTTTTCTCTATCTCCAACGGTTACCGAGATATTAAAAAATCTAAACACAGTACATTGTATTGTGGGGCTCCAATGTTAATCTTATGGAGGATAGTTAAAAATTAATATTTCCCATATTAATCAATATTTTTGTATAAAACTTGATATTTACCTTCATGTGGTTGGGACCCATAAGTTTATGCTTAAAAATCATAGTTTATGTGTTTATCATGGTAGCAAACCTGCATACTCTTTTCCCATGTTAATCATATAGGGAATAGGCAAAGTCCTTTATTTATGGACAGATGTTGATGAAAGTTGGTATAAATATTAAGATAAAAATTATTCATGGTAGAAATGACTTATTTCAGTGTTCCTCACAGCAGCTAACCTGCACACTCTTTCCTATGTTAATCTTATGGAGAATAGGCAAATAATTCTCATGTTTATGGACATATTTTTATAAAACGTCATATATTAAATTATTGATTTGGAAATTCGCTGAGTACGCAGGCCTGCTGCGACGGAGGTATCATAATATTCTAATGAAATAACTAAGGAATGTTTGTTTTAAATGAGTTTTTTTTATTTATTTAACTTAACAAATTGTAACAGGCCTACACATTGACAAAATTATTAATACATTTATATTATTAATTGTGCTTCTATAAAAAAAAGAACCTATAAAGCGAACCTATAAATTTACCTTATATTTTTCTGTTCCTTATTTGAAGTAGTAAGAAAATAATGATTTTGCGGACGATTTTGAGAGAGGACTGAAAAGTCTGTTTCGAAAATGTCGAAAGCGACGACATTTTCTTTTCTGTGGCGTCACAAGAAAAGCACTACGAAGAATATCGCACTATAAGAATATATAGGTGTCATACTGGATTAATGTAATGCAAAGTCGAAAAGTCTACTTAGTGACTTAATCGATAAGTAGACTTATTGGTCGAAAAGTATTTTTTCACACACAATCACATTTAAAGGTCATAATTAGGGCGAAGAATATTCAGAAAGCAGTGGAAAGCGGCTGTCATCTTAAAAATATTTGTATTTACTCCCCTGTGGGAAATAGGTTAGATCGTAGATATGTCTACAGGAATGTTTTTAATTCATCAAAACAGCTGTTCTTATTCTTTTATATTTAAAATGGAATACAATAGCTCTGGTAGATTTTATGGAAACTTGTTACATATTTTCCATTTTAAAAATCACTACACACCTCCAGAGCTAAGACATATCCATGTCAAAACTAGTTCCACAGAGATGGAATGGATGGTTATTTCTAAAATGAAATAGAATAGAAGCGCAACTCCAAAGCATGGATTTAGTAAGAGTCGATGGATGATAATCTACAAGCAGTGTACAAAGGAGCCGATGAATGAATTCCATGAACAATGTGTTATTGAAGAATCGTCTTATGATAAATTTTAAAAAGTGACATTAGGAGGTCAATGAATGCGGAATTCCCATAGGCGTTGATAGATCGGTGGATTGCTGTTTTCATTGACCGCCTTTGCGCAATTAGTGCATTAATGTAATGGACTATCGACACTTATCCATGAGCAGTGTCGGTGGAGGCGGTCGTGGTAGTGGCCGGACGATGTGGCAACCGCGCCGTAACGGTACGCCCGACTCCGACATACGACTAACCTATTTATCCTAACCTCTGCCTACCGTCGCTCCGATCTGATTCCCGGAATGTCCCCAATCTGTCGGATGAGATCGCCAGAGCCCGTCACATATGCATCTCTATGTCCATGCCAAAATCAGGGTAAACACTGTTGTAGGTTAAAATAGTTTCGCAAAGTCTTGTCTTAACTATTGATCGTCTTGACGGGACCCAAAAAGAAAAGAAAATTAACTAACATTGTTCCTCAGAATAGCTTAGTTTGAATCGTATGTGCCATTTAAGCCTCCTTTTTAAAGTTATAACTTTATTAGATCAGCCAAATTCTACTTTTCAAATGCGTTCGCAAACACATTGCTTTAATATTGTATAAGTCATGCTTTTTGAACATACAATTTTCTCTGAAAAGTACTAAATTTGGCCAACTTACACTTTAAAATGACGAAAATTTCACCTACATAGTCAGAAGACAATTTTACCTACATAACACAACGAGGACCATGAACCCAAAATTGGGAGTTTTTAGAAATTTGTACGCAAAGGGTTGGGGGTACCTTATTAAAATTTGTTTTTCGCATCAACAATTTTTGCAATTAAAACATATTGAACATATTTATGAAAATTAAGTTAAAGGTATAGTAAATTGAACCTTGAAAGAAATGGAAAAGGTCTGGAGGTACCGGTAGTGAATAGGTTCACTACGTCAGTCTGACGGTAATTTTTACATTCAGTATTACACAGATTTTCTTGTAAAATGTTTATATGTAAAGGCTTTTATTGGATCTCATAACGGAATTTCCTCTTAAAATTGTCGACTAAAATTGACTTGTTGTAAACAATCACCCTCTGTGTTGATTATGTTGCGTATTTGTGAGCCAGGCCAGACCCAAAGTGAGGGCAGTGCGACTGTAGCGAGGCAGTGGCAATGGGCCGCGGCTGCGATGGGTGAATGGCCGTGCGATGATGACGCAACACGATCTGAGCTGTCAATCGGGCGTACCTTACCTTGGGCGATGCGATATGCCTGTAGTGCCGATAGTTTCTGAATAACGAAGTGACAATGCCGTCACAAAGACCGACAACAACCTTCACATTAGGAAGGGCTTCATAATTACCATTGGTGTGCGTACAATCGTATAATAATTGAACATAACATCCCTATTCAGTATTCATTGACATGCTATGTAATTCTTAATGATGATTTCTGCAGATGTGTTTAAAAATTCTGCTACTGTGTGAAAGGGAGGTCTCAGGTACCTCAACTGGGTGCCGGTATATTAGATTTAACGGATAGAGATTTGTTAATTCATTTTAACTTCTCATGTACAGGAATTGAGTTTAAAAAATGTTTATTGGACTTTCTCATAAACAGTCTCAGGACATATTTTGAGATATGATCGCGAAAATTAAGACTTCTTTACTACTATTCTACAGTATGTATTTACATTTTACAAGGACTTGAAGGGCTTGAACAAGGGCTCTGTTTTTTTTTAAATCAGAGTAAACATTCGTTTTACCGTTGGTAAAAATAAATTACTTGTGTATCATTTAATTTTGTTTTAAGTCTAATACAAATATAAGAATACTTTGAAAATAAATGAGAAAATAACCTCCTGTTTATATTGTTTCACAGAGAAAAAATAAACAAGATTTGCTTTCTTGTGGCAGTGAAGTAAGCATGACCGCTTGACACAGACCATTAGAACCACTAAATAATAATTTTATACAAAAGAATTGATTACATTTTTGCACTGGTTGAAAAACATAGGTATAAATAATGAATAAAAATGTTTGTATTTACTTCCCTGTGGGAAATAGGTTAGATCTGGATATGCCCAAAGGGAATGTTTTTAGATCATCCAAACAGCTTTTCTTATGTTTCAAACTTCCGTCTTACAAATTGCCAACAACCTCCGCCCCAGATTGAAGACCCCACGTCAAAAGTGTAACCTAATATATTGACTGGACTCTTATGCCTCTCGTGCTTACGCTTCGGCATCGTTCTATACACCAAAAGCGTAAAATTGAAGTTTGTTGCCTTAGTTTCGTGGCGAGAGGTTGATGGTGGGTGACCGGTAGATGTCGGAGGCAGTGGCAGTGGCGGCGCCGGCGACGGAAGCACACCACAGTGGGCAGCAACGCCGGAACCATGGAGGCGGTGGTTTCCTCTTTCATCCGATCCGCTCGGAATCCCTGGGAAAATATGGTGCCCGGTATAACATCTCAACAAACTTGGCATGGGCTGGCTCAAATTGCCAAGTAATTCAGACTCATCTAAAAAAATCACTCAGGAATAACTTGTTAATCGCTATAAACGTTGATTGCTGCAAAGTTCATTGTTTCCTTTATGTATAAATAAAACATACTGTCAGTCCAAAGGTTAAGTTAAAAGAAATTAAATACAGTATAATAAAACCTGCGAACACTGAAGCTTCAGTGGTGCCGATATCCCTTAATGTTTAAAGGAGACATGAATGACTCTTCTCCAGATAGTTGTCTCCAAGGTGCAGAGTGTAGGCGATTGCGGTGTGACGAAGATATCCATTCCAAATGTGACGTGAAGTGCAAATGGATTGAGTTGTCAGTAAATATAATTATGAGAGATTTTTATAAGTTTGGCCGAATTCTTATACATATACTGTATTTACTTTGGGTTCATCCACGTATGTAGTCAACACCAGTCATAAACAATACGTGACTAAATTACACATTCCCAAATCAATAGTTGAAAATTATTACCGTTTACAGTACTTTTTATGAGATAAAGATATGATTAAAAATACAATTTAACTTCGGGTGGTTTCGGCCGAAATTTATGTTACGGTTTATATAACGTTATGTCCTTCTGAACGACTTCGAAGTTGAAGTTGCACAGACAACAGCTGTATGTGAGCGATGTAGGCTGTAGGCTACATTGTAGTGAATCACCACCGTAGCTAGGCGGGGCGGTCCCGGACGTTGTTGCAGGCCTACCAATTGTCGGAATGGATGAATGTCAGTCATCGTCATCTCAGAGAACCGGACCGCCCACTGGCCCACTGTGGTGGGTGAGGGTGACTCAGTCTAGGCTGCATCTAAACGATGTAGGCTTACTGTTGAATCAATTCTCAAGTTCGATGTACTTGCTTTTTTATTGAACCTGCGAATCTTCGTTAAACGCATCTTTCCAGGATAAAGTAGTAGTGATTTTTATACAATCGCTTATTGGGAATTACTGAATTTACTTTACAATGTTAACTTCGTTCGCGATTGATTCTTCTTCTGTATTCAACCAAACCAAAGCAGATGAGGAACGCACGTGCGGGAAGGTCACACGAGCCAGCGAAGCCCCGCGTAATGGGATCAGCGGATTGTTGCAATACGTCTCTAGTCTTTGTTACTCCGGACTGTACACAGCGATCATATCTATTCAAATAAAATTAAAGTTTTATCTGAGTCACATTTCTTGGAACTATGATAAATGTGTTTAATTTTACGTTTCATATCACAAAAAATCCAAAGTGGGTCTCACCTCAGTTCTGTCTATGTGTCTTACTGTAACGCTTAACAGGTTCACATTCAATAGGCCTATCACAAATTTATTGCTTTATTAGCGAATTTACCATAGGGAAGAAGCTATTGCTGTAGGGCTCGTGTGTGTCAGATCGAGACCAAATTTGGTAGAGACGTGTATTCCCACATTTAATCGGACGAGTTCGTAATCCAGATATGTCTGTCAACCGGAATGGGTAGTTTTGAGGTGAAAAATGTTTTTTTTGTGTTTTTCATATGTAATTTAATTTTTTTATATTTTACCATTAGAATCAACTTAAAAACGACACAATTTAGTTCTTAAAAGTTTTCTCTATCTCCAACGGTTACAAGGATATTAAAAAATCTAAACACAGTACGTTGTACTTTTATGGCTCCAATGATAAATGGAGGATGAAGAAAATTAATATTTCACTTCAATC
Organism: Nephotettix cincticeps; assembly: GCA_023375725.1. Classification (NCBI taxonomy): domain Eukaryota; kingdom Metazoa; phylum Arthropoda; class Insecta; order Hemiptera; family Cicadellidae; genus Nephotettix; species Nephotettix cincticeps. The sequence continues at coordinate 118,056,849 of CM041791.1, forward strand.
AATATTCAATCAAATATTTCCATAAATATTTTTAGATCAAACTTGGTATTTACTCTACCTTCATGTGGTTGGGATCTATCCATTTATGCTCAAAAATCATAGTTTATGTGTTTATTATGGCATCCAATCTGCATACTTTTTTTCCGCAGAGAATAGGCATCATATAGAGAATAGGCAAACTCCTTTATTTATGGACAGATGTTTATAAAATTTGGTACAAATGATCAAAATAACAATTTTTTATGGTAGAAATGCCTACTTTCAATGTTCCTCACAGTAGCAACCCTGTATACTCTTACGGCGGCGGGGGGTATATTGTTTTGTTGGTCATTTTCTACACTAGATAAAACTGGTTTTAGTTGTTCATGATTTAAAATAAAATATTGGAATTTGTATTTGGACAGATGATTTAAAAAGTCGTATCGCAATGACGGAACATTTCTATTAGGTGACAAACCTGAAGCTGCACACAGCCCCCCCCCCCCCCCCCCCCCCCCCCCCCCCCCCCCCCCCCCCCCCCCCCCCCCACCCCCCCACCCCCCCCCCCAACCCGCCCCCCCCCCCCCCCCCCCCCCCCCCCCCCCCCCCCCCCCCCCCCCCCCCCCCCCCCCCCCCCCCCCCCCCCCCTGCCCCCCACCCCCCCCCCCCCCCCCCCCCCCCCCCCCCCCGCGGGGGTGGAGTATGCCGCGTGTCCAGCCTCGGAGTTGGTATTAATTAATTAATACATCGGCAGACATTATTGTCTAGGTGATTTCTCTGTAGACACAGACTGCGTACTGCAGTAGAATGGAGATGGTCGCGATATAGCGTATGCCAGTGACACGCGTGGGGAGGCGGACACGTGCTGGAGTATTTCCAGAGTCTCGGAGTTGGTATAAATACACCGACAATATAATGTCCCCAACTCCTCTGAGGATACTACACTATACGCTGCAATAGTGTGTTAGTAAAGGCGACTGATTCAACTAATCATCTGCAATACTTGATCGCTTGTTTTAATTCATCGATCTACCCTAGAACGGCCTTTTAGACGTTTGGTTTCGGTAAGATGATGTCAAAACACAACTACTGTAATTCTAAAATGTGTTTACCAACTAGGTTAGTATCATATAAAATTCAATTCCTCCTCATAAAATTCAAAAACAACTATTGTATTTTATATTGTGTCTATTAATTGTCCTTGTTATTATCGCAGCTCGATAAAGTAACCGGCAAAACTGCTAATAGTACAAATTTCGACCAATGTTTTTTTTCAGGCCTACATTGCATCTGGAAGTACTGGACTCGGATAGCTTAGTAACTGAGAAAATATAACTACAGTGTATTAATAAGTCGATGATTGTTTTGGCCTGTATGATATCACATTACACTTATTTGTGTTTGTTAATTATGGTATTTTTCTGCTATACAATCCTTTTACTTAATAAGTAATTAATTCTTGTCCAGTAACAGTGTGAAATTCAAATACTTTATTGTAAAGAAACCTTAAGCATATAGATATTAAATTGTGTGTGTCCCAAGTTTGTTCTTTCTGTAACAATCAGTTTCTAAACGTGTACAAGCATGAAATGGCAAGATCGTTTGAGGTTGGGTTTACCCGCGGTCAACGTGACCTTGATGCAGAGGTCAGCTGGAGTTCAGGCAGCTGTTTTACTCCGCCCACTCCACTCCAGCTGTTGGCGGTTGCTCTATGTGGAAATATCAGCTGTTAAAACTATTACGTAAACATATAGGCATGGTCTCTTGATAGTAAGGACGTAGTCAAAGTACATAAACATTTAAGTAAATTAAATATGGATTTAGCCAATCAAATGTTTATATAACGACGTCGAACAAACAAGTCGAAGCTCATTGAAGCCGAGACTGATGTATCGTTTCCCAGGTGACTGAGATAACCTTGTCTGTGTGCCGCAGCCGCAGTGCGATTGCCGTGACCGGACGTCCGGACGCTGTGCTGTGTGTTGTGTGTTCGCCGTGAAGGACGGTCCGGTTCCCATGCTATTAGAGGGAACTCCATTCTAGTCAGTTAATGGTCATGTTTTTAACTTTTATCATTAGTGTTTTACTCTCCTGTATTAATATACTCCACCCCAGTACAAGTTATGGGGCAGGCCTGTAATTATTGTAAAATAATCTTTCTTATAATTCGTATAATTGATAGAAGATGGACACTGTACTTAAGCTGGCATGATCTATTCTGACATTATAGACGAAACGTTGAACAATATTCGCTTATTATTAACGAAGAAGTGGTTACTTATATTAACTTGTTTGCCCAAAATTTTTTTTGAATCGGAAAAGTCCAGCGTAAGTAGGGTTTTGTCCTCCATCACGTTACTGCTTATTGCTAACGCAATGCAATCAGAAACAGGATTATTTAAAACGTCTTCAACGCTCGTTTCCCTTTCTTGACATGTTATTTAGTCGCCCCGAGGAGGGTTTTACCTTGGGGTAGATTGCCGCCCTAACTCACGTTCAGTTATCTGTACCTGTAGTCGTGCCAACATCTAAACATATAGTAATTCTAAAACCATTGTCACAGCTAATCTACATATCACCCTACCGGCGGTACTGACTTCCCCAGGTTCATCAATCAGAATTCTACTTAGTCGTCATTTGTAATTCGGATATTAATTACAGGTTTAACGACAGGTTAACATTAAGTGTTAATGAGGCCAGATTGCGAACACCGTCCTCTCACCATGACGTAAAAATAAGCCACGGATATTACAAATTAATACGGATATTTGCAAGTTTGAAGAAATAGTAACATGTTAGCTCTAGTGTACTGTACACCGCGTGATCGGTATTTTTAGTAAACACGAATAAGCTAAAATATGGATTATCAATACAAATTCAGTTATTGCTAATGTGATATAACTATCATGAAAAAATGAGGATGGTGGTCCCTCGCCGACTGAAGCAAGGTGGCGGGTCAGGACTAAATCGAATATGAATACAACATTGCCTGATTCGTCAATCGTCAGGTATAATGAAATGATCTAATCCCATTACAGTCTCCTAAACCAACGGGCGGGACAAGCGTAACAGGACGATTCTTCCTCCGTCCTTATCATTTGAGAGAGAGTCAATTGTTTTTAGTTTCCTTAGTAGTTCTAGGCTTAACATGTTTAAATCTTACATTACATTTTTCCCGGTTGAACGGTAAGATAAACAGGTGGGGACCTTTAACGGATGTAACATCTTTCCTCATTATGTACTGTAGTTATCGTATCAAAGGTTACTCGTCTTATCGTCGCCCGTAACTTCACGAATACCATTTAGATTGTCGTAGCCGTAGCGCGCTGATAAGCTACGACGCTTGACGCCAGACAAGAGGCCTTGAGACAACAGGATACTCTGTAACTACATTGCGATTTATCCTTGGACAAGGTACCACACTTGGATAGTTACGATATGCTGTTGTGTGCTCACTGATTTGACAAGGTCGCTGGGCTTTTGTTGAAATTGGTTTATAGTAGTCGTACGTCTCCACCTCTGTAAGTGGAGTCAGAGACTGTCACATACAGTATCACACATCGAGTAGGCCTACGGAAGTATGGCCAGACTTAGAGGTTCATTTAATAAAACCTGGTCGTAAGTTATCTTTAAAGTAATGAATGAAATTTTACATATCTGAAAAGGATTTACAGTATCGCTATAGAACATTGTAAACCCTCTCTCTAGTCTTCCAAACTTTCTCCATCCTCGAGATCCTTCTTGAGTTGTTCCTCTTTAAAAAGCTCCTCTTTAATGTCATTGATAGTTTTATAGTAGATTTTACTGTCATAATAAAACTGTGTATATAGTTTGAATTGAAAAAAGTTAACCTTGTGTCTTAATCTATAAATTTAGATACGGTTTCCGCATGTTCGATAAATGTCGTATTATAATATTGAAAAAATCTTATTTTGTGGTTTAAACCCCTAATATACTCCAGGAACACCACATTAATGTTTGTACATTGACGAACAGCATATTTTGAAAGTTTTTAATGATTTTCATGAAAAATCAAGGTTCTGGATTTAATCGTTTATTATATAGTGTCCTATACCCTTTAGGAACTAAATACGTCGATGAAAAACACTTTTTGTAATGAGAAACAAATTGTGTAATTTAGCGACTGGCGAGCCTAGTGGCTGACGTCCAAAACTTTAGTGCAAGGAGTCATGGGTTCAAATTCCGGGATGCCCATTTGCGTTTGCCCAGTTGCGCTTTCCCGAAAGTGGTTGCCTGTTAAAGTAATAGATATTTTGATTACTGAAATGTCTGGAGTAGAAACAAACTAAGTATTCAACGCTCTCAGGCCTATTTAGCAACTAATTGTCCTTATCACTGCAGACAAAATATTGAGGAAAAATGAAAAAAATATCTAATTACTGTTTACCTAAACAATTTATTATTGTTTTTTATCTAATTACTTTCAAGAATTGATAAAGCCCGTCGACTAAATTATTCCATGAACATATGTGGGTTTAGTATAGTACTACCCAGCTAACGACCCAGTTTTAATCAATGAGTTCACTTGATAACGGTTCAAACATCGTTGTGTTGTGATACCCGTATGTCTATTAAATACCTCCCTCATTGATTATTTTACATCTACTCATCGTATAACTTTGCTTGTTTAAGTGTTTAATCTGTGTTACACCATTAACGAAACAGTGGCCTAGCTTTATAGTAAGGGTCCTGTATTTACCTGTATATACGAGTTACTAAAACCTCAATTGTTGCTATTGTATTTCATATTGGTCATCCTTTAATAGTTGTAGACTAATAGAGTAAATATAAGTTATTTCACTTTCTCTTTGTATGTTTTCAGGTAAGCTGAAGATTGGCATACTTCTTCATTGTAATTGAAAGGTAACATAGTGACATAGAGTAACATGCAAATTAGTGTGAAAGTATTGTTAGTTTCTCGGTCCGACGGCGATTGTTGTTGGCGATGTAGTCATCACACTCAGACCAAGGGTTGTCTAGTTGCAGTACTTCTCTGTAACTACCGTCGGCCCCTCTGTCTTGTCTCTGTCTTGTGAGATGAAAGACCGAGTCTCAAATCGCAGTGTCTATTCCTATTGGCAAGGGGACACTTTAACCAGTTAAATTTTATAACTTTGTAAAATTAAGCATTATTAATATTAGCTAATTGTACTTTATATATTAGGACCAGTGAATTCCCTTATATGCGATATTCCTAATTCATTTTACCAAAGTCAGTCGTATATCAAACACTTAAAGATTTTCATCTTCATATACTGAATGAGAACGGAAAAGAAAATATCGACGTAGAAAAGACCGGTGCTTGTTGGTACTGTATCTAAATTTAAACTTAAACAAATATCACTGACGGCGAAACAAGCTAAAAAACACCCCATATGGCAAGACAGAGTCAGGGGAGAGGGGCACTCACTCCAGGGAAGACCACGTGGTAGCACGAGCGTCAAACAAAGACGACCCGCTGGTCTACAGAGTACATATACATCTGGCTCAGACTGGGTTGTCATTCTCTCGGTTGATCACGCCACGCCTTTCTCCTCCGATGAAGAGACGTGATCTCAGATCTGTGCAAATCGGATGTTAATTAAATTCTACGCTCAGGCGCTTCAGATGCTGATGTGATTCGTCAACTACATGTTCTCCAGGGATCTCCAGTCAAGTATTTGTAGACTCCGCTGCATATTAAGCCCATAATGACCCGGAGTTAATCCTAAAACCATTTTTATTCCTAATTTATGTCAATATTTTTCAAATTGTGAATTAGTGTTATATTTATTAAATTGTGTATCAATAGCAACAACTATTTAGTATTTATCAATTCAAATTAATTGTTATAGTATAACGACAGGGTCATGGCATATGAGTGACGATTGCTTTTATGTAACACTGTTAAAACCGGTTCCTTAGAATCATGAACCTGTAAACTTACAATCTATGCTTCTTTTTTCGAAATTTAGCTTGTTTTTTACAAACAAAAAAATTCAAAGCGGCTATTTGATAAACTCTCAATGCGTACATTTTGAAGGTTTTGAACATTAAAACTGACTCATCAAATACGCTTATCTCTATGAACTATGTTTATTTTAGATTCAATTACTGTTTTTAAATGGCTCGGAAATTTAAAAACGGAACAGCTGATGAACGTGATAAGTGGTGACGTCAGAGGGCGGTCGGCGCTGTGATCAGTTTAGACAGCCGGTCAGTGACCATCTGCACTAACAGATGACTCACAGCTGATTGTGAATGATATGTCGGGAGGGCATTTATTATAACTGTGATAATTCTGTAGCGTAGCGGTTTTAAAATTTACTGTAGTAATTACTGAAATTTGAAAGTAAAATCGCATTTTCTAAAAAAGTTCAAATGTTCTACCTGTTGTTATCATTGTTATTAATATGTTTACTGGTAAAGATCGCGATGTACTTCCTAATTTTCAATTCATATTCATAAGAATTGAAATAAAAACGAGAAATGTACCGGAAGTGGAAGGTATAGTTTGTTTAGACGAGGTAGCGGACCAAGACCGCGTTCCTCTCGGCTGGATGTTCTGTCGTTCCGCTCCCAACACGGGGAACAATGGAACATGGAGCACTCCTGTGCATGATGTTGGAGCAATAAGTGTCCGGTACTCCTTAGTTCCGGGTATTTCATGCAATATTTTTGCATTTCTTAACTCTCTTCATAACAATAACCACTTCATAACAATAATTATTGCCGTAGATAAAGAAAAGATCGAACATGGTATAGGTGTTTCATTTTTGAAGTCAGAAGAGGGAAAGTCTCTCGCGCCACGTATTGTATGTGGTGTTATATCTCTAGTATTCGTAGCACATATTTTATAAAAAACATATTTATCTTTAAGACACCGACGCACGATTGTACATATACCTTGAACCCCACTTGAATTGCCCCATCTAAACTTGTAATATTGATGGAATTAGTTTTAGCGTGCTTTCTATAGGAAATAGAGCTCTAATAAAACAAATGTTTGTTCCTTGTGGCAGCAAGTCTACTTACCCTTTTCCCACGTTATTGTTGTGGTGAATAAATAAATTGATATGACTTCCTTTTTTAACCTACGATTAAACGTAGTTTGAATAATCAATATTGATTATAAAATTAATGGAAATTCGCTTCAAAAGTCAGCTATTAGGGGGTATTTCTTTTACTGTCAGAAACACATTTAAAAAAAGTAATAATTCATTTATATAAAATTAAAAATAACAGTAGTACCTTTTTGTATAAAGCTTGAAATAATACATGTCTTATTGTCGTTTGTTTTTGTTCATGTTCATTGCTGACTTTCATACTTGTTGATTGACGTATGAACAGCTGAGTCATCCGCGATAATTTTCAGCTTCTGTACCGGAATAAACGCAATTAGGAGCGGTTGATGGGGCCCGTTCAAACAGTGATTTTACAGATACCGCACGAGAAAGTTAACTCTAGGTGTTAATTACTGGGAAAGGCAACGGTTATTGTTGTCGGCAAATGCGAGGTCTTCAGTAGTGCAGGCAAGAGAAAGTTGAATATCATCTGGAATAGATTACAGTTTTATTTTGCTTTAATCTACATTCGAGTATTGTAAACTTGGTTCAGTAGCACTCATTGAAACCGTGATATCAGATGTGGAGTTCTCGTGAGTGTGTATCACTTATTGATAAAAATCCAAACACGACTTTTAAGTGCTTTAAAATTTGATTTTGTTGATTTTTTGCTTTTGTAATCTCATATTTCAAGCACACATGTTAAGTGAAAACAGAAGTGTAACCTTCGCATATTGAAATAATAAGTTATTGCAACGTATTTTTAAGATTTATCCAAAACTCCATTTGGTGCTCGTATATGCATACAATTTGGTTCATAGTGTTATTTTGTTGCTTCGAACAATACAATTTATGACTACGACTAATTACTACGTTCCCCTTCCAATGTTTACTTATTACCCGTGTGATGTGCACGGCCATGAGACGAGACGCCGTCGGTGAAGTACCTTGACGAGTATCGCACACTTTCCCCTTCCAATGTTTACACATTACCCGTGTGATGTGCACGGCCATGAGACGAGACGCCGTCGGTGAAGTACCTCGGCGAGTATCGCACACTTTCCCCTTCCAATGTTTACACATTACCCGTGTGATGTGCACGGCCATGAGACGAGACGCCGTCGGTGAAGTACCTTGGCGAGTATCGCACACTTTCCCCTTCCAATGTTTACACATTACCCGTGTGATGTGCACGGCCATGAGACGAGACGCCGTCGGTGAAGTACCTTGGCGAGTATCGCACACTTTCCCCTTCCAATGTTTACACATTACCCGTGTGATGTGCACGGCCATGAGACGAGACGCCGTCGGTGAAGTACCTTGGCGAGTATCGCACACTTTCCCCTTCCAATGTTTACACATTACCCGTGTGATGTGCACGGCCATGAGACGAGACGCCGTCGGTGAAGTACCTTGACGAGTATCGCACACTTTCCCCTTCCAATGTTTACACATTACCCGTGTGATGTGCACGGCCATGAGACGAGACGCCGTCGGTGAAGTACCTTGGCGAGTATCGCACACTTTCCCCTTCCAATGTTTACACATTACCCGTGTGATGTGCACGGCCATGAGACGAGACGCCGTCGGTGAAGTGCCTTGGCGAGTATCGCACACTTTCCCCTCTAAAGTAGGAATTTAAAGTGAAAGGTAAGGTAAGAAATGGACAGCCTGCATCTCCTCCACACTCGTCCAAGTTAATGATGCCCGGCTCGAGTTCTAGGATATGGAGAATCCTCTTCAGGATAGATCCCAGGATCAGGATTCCTTACAGCTCAATAGATTCTGAGGTAGGAGGATGGGTTCTGAGGCTTAGTCGAGGTACCGGGGCCGTAGCGTGTTCTGTAATCCATCTACTTGGAGGTATTGTGGATAGTTAAGAACAATGGTTGGTGAATGTAATGTTCAATGGTATGGATTGTCGTCCACACTATTGCACTATTGACCTCTCACCAAAGGCAAAGATTCTTCAGCAAAGACCATTCCCATAATTAGATCAGTTCGTAATTCAGCGGAAAAAATTGCGGTTCGGATCCCACGTTAAACTATAGACCCCTTGATGCCATAGCCTGTTGGGCTATTAATTAACAGTCCTGTCTAAGGAACATGTCAGCCTCATAAGCTTGGCCCACCGCAGAGCTCAAGACCAACAATGCTCTGACAAGTTCCTGATCCAACGGATCCCTGACAGCCATCTCGGTGTAACACCGTACGATTATACATAGACCTGCGTATATACAGCATATGTATACGATAATCCGCAGCTGACGCGCGCCAACGTTTCCTCCCCGAGCGAATCCAATCGTATTGCTGTTGTACCGAGCCGTGTCGTTTATAAATAGCCTCAACTGGAGAGGCTAGCGGCAAGACTCTGGTTGCGACAGTGTACTGTGTACTGTGTACTGTGTAGTGAGTAGTGAGTAGTCATTACGGCACAAGTATATTGCCATTACGTTTGCGACGGTTCGGTCCAGACGTCACTTGAAAAGCTGTAAAGTTTTTACAAGGAGGATGCTACTTGTTGTAACGACAGTAAAGATAATATATAATGACTTTAATGACATCGATGTTTACTTTTTACTCTCACTCTATTCAGTATACGGAGAAATATTTATCTCGTAAAAACATCAAAATTTAGCTTAGAGTCTAAATATCTGTTTCTGACAGTTCTATATGTCTGGGTAGTCTGTGTAACGACCCCGAGATCGAACCGATTGTCAGATTTGTATAATTTGATTCGTACAATTAACATACAGTTTCGGTGTTTCTGCATTGCAGTCACCCTTCAAACGGTGTTAACTGTGTAAACTTAAAATTACATTTATTCGTATCAAAAATAAAATAAAACACAACCGTCGTCTTGATGGAAATTTTATCAAACATTCGTCACCTATTTAATATAAATGTATCATAAAACACAGAAAGGGCTTGTGTTTCAACTACACTTATTCAAATTTTATAGGATAGTTTCAAAAAAGGACATTTTTCCCAAATTTGAAGATTTTAAATCTATATAAATAAAATTAGATTTAAAATACAATTGTATGGAAATTTTAGTCAGGAATCGTCTGAAAAACCTCCAGTGTAAACAGAAGTTCTAACGTTATGTGCTCTTGTTCTGTCTCTTTCCCCAGACTTACTTACGTTTATACCTGTCATTAATCCGCATACTAACAGCATTATGTTGTTGTTTTCCATTAACTGCTATTAATGAGCACAGTAGCTACTACAAGGTTGGTATCACCAACTCGTCAGGTATAAACTGTAGCAGACTGGTGGCTTGGAGATGGACAGTTCGCAGCTGTAAAGAAATTGAGTGCTAGGGATCCGTTCTATTGTTGGGTTTTAGTATCTCTCTTAACTTTAGTGTCGGTCGCCTTCTTCAATTTGGACCTGTCCAGAGTCAACCACTCTATTCCAATGTACATGTCACCCATGTTACCAGCTTCCACCGGTGTGTTCAAGAAATTAAAAATATTATGTAGATCAAAATAGTATACATAATTCCTGTTTAAATTAATACTAGATACGCATATTATTAAGGTATCGAGTTTCAAGTTACTACTGTGTAGTGTTTAAAAATTGCAGCTGATTAAAACTTTCAGGTGCCCGCACCGAACACTAACATGTAAACATAGGTATCGGTTTTAACACCAGCCTTGTAATTTTAAACGAGAAAACACTTTGTTAAGGGTTGCCTCTTCTTCCGAACATTACAGATTGATTATGTTGAATGAGAAGAACAACGTTTCATACTTGTCCTTAGAAATATCCTATTCTTGACTATGGCATCGTAGTCTTTCGTAGCTTCGTAGTCAATCCTTGCGCCCAGTCCTGCATACCAAGACGAATCACTATAGTCATGGCCGCTTGGTGCTACGAAATAATTAAGTACATGAGGCCAAACGATTTCATTCTAATTTTTAAGATCTGTTTTTTATTCAAACGTTTTATTAAAAAAATGCCATTTTATTGGGTGGTTTTAATAGCCTGAACAAGAAATAATCAAACATTCGAAACTCAAATAATTACATTATATAGACCATTTAAACTCCAAAATGAAATATATGATCACTGATGTCACTAGAAGTTCATGCATTAAACAAAGTATGAAAGTCAAAATTGGGGTTATGGCTAGAAAATCTAATAGATTTTTCAACTTTTTGCCTGAGTCTCAACATGGGATAACCGAGCTAACAAGTGGTGAAAATTATTATTCACGTTATTTATTAAAATAAATTTGCTCTGAATGTGAGGAACTAATGTGGTTTTTCTATTTACTTTGCGGGGGTTTTGTTGAATATAAAATCTAATGGTTGGAGAAGTGCGATCAATAAAAGTCTGATTAGATAAACAAGTACGGTAGTTTTGAAATATTAACATTTGAAAGCTAATGTACTTAGCGGGATACAGTTCAATTGCGTTACCGATAATCAACAATAGCAGATAAACGTGACACGCTGATAACGAGCTGTCCTCACTCCTCAGTCTCGTAATATGACACCAGCAGTGTCATAAGTCATAAGTGTTACTGAACACTGTCACGGGAAAACTTTACAAGTGAAAATAGCTCTTGAAACAACCGACCAGTTCTGAGGGGTCATTCAAATATTTACTGCCGGTAAAATCTCCTAATCTCCCGTTACCTCACGGGACTGCGGGCGCCCTTATGATAGACTCCATTTCTCTATTACCCCCCTCTTTACATATTCTTGTGCTAGTATGTAAACTAGTAGGCCTATTCGATCTATGAACTTGTTAATAGATTTGTAAAATTGGTCTATTATTCTTCGGATTTATCTTAAAAACTACTCGAGATTTTAAAATGTAAGACAAGGGATTGCTATTTTTAAAGACTCTGGGCACATCTACATTAGGTGTTAACGTTTAAGTTCTGTTTAAGGTGTTTCATAGTGAACGAATGACAAATCTAGGTACCCACTACCCATGATGGTGAGGTTTGTGAGATTTGATTTGTTTATTTCAATGGTGTCGGAAGGTAAATATTTTCTCCCATAATATTTACTGTGATATTAAAGTGAATATCTTGTATAAGAAAAATGCATTAAACTTCTGCGAGCAATCATCAAAAACGCAATATTATAATTCTAAACGTGTCTTCTTGGGAATGTTTGAAAATTAAAATATTCCTACTACAAATAGAAATAATTAAGAAAAGTACAAGTATTCAAAATAACCATTTGTCATTATGTACCGTTTGGCAATCTTTTCAATTTAATTATTACCTTTTCATTTGTGGTAAAAAGTAAATCCCTTAAAACAATGTTGGATGACTTGTTTAGTGAATTAATTGTCTCGGATATCTGAACCCAAGTCGTGGACAAGTAAGAAACTTGGTAGAAGATTTCCGAGCGTTTAAAACAAGTTTCCCCTTTGGGTTGAAGAGCCCCAGAGTCGTGAGCGCGTAATGAGTGGGGGTTGTGAATGGAGTAATTAACGCGTGTTTCCGCCCCGGGGCCCAGGTAGCGTGGCGGTGGCGCGCATATGACTTCCACCCCAGCTGTCGTGTGTCGTCTGCATCTGGGTGGAGCGACATATGTGAGGGGCGTACCTGTGGTCCAATTGAAACTACGCTTCTATTAGGGGGTTCACGGATCTCTTATCTTGTCATTGTTAAGACTTGTGAAACTGCTCATACTATAGGTTTGAGCCCCTAGCAGATTTATATTTTTACTTTCTCCCCTTATACATAGTATATGGAGAAAGTATTGTTTTCGTCAAAATTTTCGAATTTGAGTTGAGGGTGGATATATCCGTTTTAGGGTCCCCTGAATCCAAAAAAGTGGGTTTTGGCGTGATGTCTGTCCGTCCGTGTGTGTGTGTGTGTGTGTGTGTGTGTGTGTCTGGATGTGTACAGTGCCACAGTAGTTTGTGATTTGGATGAAATTTGGCATGTATATATATAGTCACCGTATCTCCAGGCGTTTTTTTCATTTTTTTGAATTTTGATTTTTAAGGGTAGTTCACCCCTAAAAACCCTTAAAAAACGTGAAAAATCCAATTTTCTCAAAAACGGCTCTAACGATTTTGATTAAAATTTGACAGTTTATAGTGTACAGAGTACTAAATAATTTGACACCACCCGCATATCTGTAAAAATGACGGTTCAAAAGTTATGGGCTTTTAAATGTCAAAAAAATCAATTTTTTAAATTTTCAGCGAAAACAATAAAAGTAAAGTATAACTTGACTGGTACCATTGAAACCAGCTTAAAAAACTAAACAAATTAGTATTTTGAATTATTTGTCTACGACTAACGGTTCCAGAGAAAAGTTAAATTTAGTGTCCAAGATAAATGCAGTACGTTGTCTGAAAGCGCCCAATGTTATTCTTATGGAAAATATAAAAAAATAAATTTCTTCCTTATTTTCCACCCGTTTTCCATGAAACTTGGTATGAAGTGTAAGGTCAAATCACCGAACAAAACCAGCTCAAAAAATCTTGGTATACAATAAATTATTAAATGATATTTAGAATTACTTTGTAGAACATGATAGTTTTATTACAGATTGTCTTTTTTAAATTTAATATATACTATAAAGGGAGAAAGTATGTGTCAGTCCACTGGTACCGTTTATTATCTCTTTCGTTTAGGAAAAACTATTGTTAGGTTCTACATACATTTTTATTAAAAAAATGGTTTTTAAAAACATTTTTTCCCAGATATCAGATATACTAGTCAATAATTATGCTACAGTGTCGAGGTATTTATATGGACTTTAGTGCTAAGGTATGTACCAAGGTATATAAAGTAGGTAGCCATAGTAGTTACTGAGAAAACGAGTCATTGTAAAAGGTTGAATTTCGTAAAATTGCTATCTAAGAGGCACTACACTGTAATGCAAAATGAGGAGATGGTTCCTAAACGGTTATGAGATGAAATTAAAAAAAATCTAAAAATAACGATATGCTCCAGGATCATAATTTGTGTATAATTTCATTCATAAAAAGTATTTTAAACCTCAAAACCCCAAAACTCAATTTTTCTCATTTTTCAACTAGTGAATCTCCATCTAGGATCTATAAAAATATAATTTATGAATGGTGTAAAATGAATAAATTGGTTTATTACTTGCGTAAGATACGGTATCACATTTATGTTCATTGTTGATGACTGATATTATAATTTAATTTTAATGTCTGTGGCGAGTCTTGTAAAACCAAGGAATCCGTATGCTATGTTTAGTGAGTTGGCTTATATTTTATCATACAAAAATATTCCCTTACAATACATATATCATGGCACTCGAGAAGTTAATTAAGGGACTTTTCTTGTCTGACGAGGTTTCAATACCAACTGTCTTCGAGTATATGTCAGAATTATTGATGTCATTTTCATAATATGGTATAATACCCCCGTCACAGCAGATCTGCGTACTCTATATCAATAATAACAATAACAATATAAGTATATGACAAGATTTATCAATCAATAACTGTTGATCAATAAGAGTAGTGGCCTATTCTCCAGAACATTAACATGGGAAAGAGTATGCAGGTTTGCTGCTGTGAGAAACACATGAACTATGATTTTTTAGCTTAAACATATGGATTCCAACCACATGAAGCTAAATACAAAGTTTCATTCAAAACTATTGCTTAATAAGGAAAATGTTGCTTTTTCCCTCATTCTCCATAAGATTAACATTGTAGCCCCTAAATACCAAGTTCTGTGTTTAGATTTTTTAATATCTCGGTAACCAAAGTCAAAGTCAAAATCAGATTTATTAAAAAAAAATATATTACAAATTAAACTGTGCACATTTTTGAAATGTTAGATATTATAAACAAAATAAAAAAAATTCTTTTCGTAGACATAATAATAAAATAAGAAAAATGACTTAAAAAGTAGGAAATGGCCTACATGGACCTAGAATGGTCTGTGCGTAGGCCCGAGTTGTTTTTATTAAAAATAAATGTATATGAATTTTTTTAAATTTAGATTTGGTAAAAAGATGTAAAATTTATATAAATTATGAAATAAGAAGAGAAAATCCCGTAAGAAAACTAATCTTCCACAGTGAAATACAGTATAATATATAGAAAAAGAAAAAGCAAAAGATAAAGAAGAAGAAGAAACCGTTGGAAATAGAGCAAATCTTTAGAGAAGTAAATTGTGTAGTCTTTTCAGCTAATCTCTAATGGTAAAAGATAAAATTTGAAACATTATTAATTCACTAATAACGTTAAGAATCATAAATATTACCAAAATTCAGATTTCAATTGCAATGTGCTGAAACCAGAAAGAAAACTCTTCGGGTGTAAAATTTTTATAATCGAGTTAGTGCTGCGATTGTTGGCTACTATAACATACGAAAACATAATTTCATAAACGATTATAACTTTAATTATGTTTTTATCCATGTTGAAATAGTTTATTATGAAAATATTAAATTCACGTGGGATAGGCAGAATGTGTAGTATTCTTCCAAGAATAGAACGTCCGTGCTTTCAGACCTGATTTCAGGCCCTTAAAGACTCCCAAGACAGTTAACATTTTAATCCCCATAAAAAGACGGGGTGTCCTCCAAATTTGGCCGCCCTGGGCGTAGTGTGGGCGCTTATCAGGCCGTGACGGGGAAGCGTGCCTTGTCTTATCGCCTCGGAATTATTAAACAAGACCAGCCTCCGTGGATAATGACGCCGGAAGTGAGCCAACGCCAACGCCGCGCCGCGCCGGATGATGGCTGTGCCATATTGCGCAGAGCACTCAAGAAACATTACTAGACATCACAGTAAATAAGATAATTAACGAGCGATGTTTGTTAGAATTCGCACCCTTTTAGATCAAATTCTAGTGGAGTTATTTTAAATTGAAAGTTTACCTTGCTGATTCTAAAGAGTTACATCTGTCTCCGTATCAGAATAACAGAACTATGGACATTGTAGGTAAGTTTACTTTTTGCGCGATATTTCTTCTTTTCTGTAACGAATGCGATTTGGCTAGCACAGTTCTTTTTAGCGAATTTCATATAGGGAAGAAGCTATTATCTAGGTCTCATGGCAAGACTTAAGCCCGGGGCCATGTTATTTTTCGTCTTTAGGAGCCCAGAGGCCAAAAACAATGGTCGTTAAAATTTATATATGTGTCTGTGAACACGATAACTCTCGTAAAAATGGTCCAATTGAGACCACATTTGGTAGAGACGTGTATTCCTACATTTTCTCAGTCGAGTTCGTAAACCATACAAATCGGTCGATTGGATCGGGTACTAACTTAGATATATGTCTTAGCTCTGATGTTGGTGATTTTTAAGATGAAATATGTAACAGGTTTCCATAGGTAGGTTTATAATCTGGAACTCTGTGAATTCAGTAGTGGTGTGGTTCCAGAGACAGCATTTCAGGTAACACAAAATGTGCAGCGCTTAGATTAGGTTTTGGAGGACATTTTCTTGAAGGGTATGCCAATATTTAGGCTGTTGAAGTGTAGAAGTAAAAGAGGCTCAATAATCCAAAAAAAGTTCTATGAGACCAGGTGTCCAGGAGGAGCAAAAAATCCTCAGAAGAGACACGAAGTTTACTAGAAAACTATTCACACCGGATAAACGTAGACATTTGTGAAGCCGTTCCTGAATAGTACTACTGTAGCCCAAAAATTGCATATCCCTTGCGAAGTTCAAGTAACCGAACCTAAGATCACCTAGGAGGTGATGTAAAGGTTATAACTAATCAACCATTACATTAGGGCGACTGCAACGTGAGATTATCTTTTGCAACATTCCCAGATGCTACGCGAGGGGGAGTGAGGCAAGAGTCCACCAGGAAGCCGTAATCAATTCAAGGTGCAGCCAGTAATTATTGTAATGCTACCAGCGACTTCCGGCGATTGTGTTGGACGTTCTCCGCCTGTCTAGTGCTCAGGTGCCCAAGTGCTCAAGTGCCGGCCACCGCGCTGCTGTCCGTCGCCACTTAACACATTTTGGTTTAAATTCATTAAAGTTTTTTTTCTGCCAGTTCTTCCAGACTGGTGGTTTTGAAAAAACCGCTGTAGTTTCTTCTGAGATTCAAACCTAGTAAACAAGACACTATATACTCGTAGAGAATGAAATTATATCGGACGATAAGGGTGCAAGTAAAAACTGTTTGGTAGCGTAGAAATTTACCTTTTCTATTCACAGGAATATATGATAAATCCATAAAGAAAGAGAGGTGGAAAATTTAAACGTATGCGTTTTGCTGGTTTAATGATTTATTGATTACCTTGATGTGGATGGCGTTAACAATAAAATTGTAACTTAAAAATGTGGGTAATGAAATAGATATTTTAAAATAAATAAATAATAAATAAATCATCATAAATTAATCAGATATTTAAAGCTAATTACTATTCGAGAATGACCGAATGTCTTTAACTCCAAATTAAGTATGATAGCCTAATTTATTTTTGATTGTGCATAGAACATTTTTGTATGTCGATTTATTAGTACATTTCTTTATGCCATATCCAATCTTTAACGGACAACAGGTGAAGAGAATTCATTCCTGAATAGTCAGTACAGACCGCAACGTAAACAGGTGTACCTAGAACTAATATGGCAAGTGACATTGGGTTTAGTCCTCGATTCGTTCTCAATATATCATTGCGCAGAGCACGCAACACAAACACGTGTCATCTCCGAGAACGGCTATGACGGTAGTAAACCTTGGGATCGGTCCAGGAGCGAGGTTTCCTGGTCGTAACAGTGGCCTTGTGAGTCAGTAAGGCTAGTACACTCGCGCCGTGTGGGAAGGTGCGAGTGGGGCAACCATGACACGACTTGCTTCATCTGCATCTCGCAATCGTTACAGATCGTGCACCCTCCGTTCACGGCGACGCAGAGGTCTCACACAATACAAACTAGAGAAGAACAGAGTAAATTACGGTATCTTGGTTGGACCAGACACTATTGGCCACCACCGGTTGTATGGTATACTGGAGGAAAGTTTGACTGATCGGATCACTCAAAAGACACATTACTTTCATAAACAAACTTTGGAGGTAACATAGGGATAATTGCCGTTTTTTATACCATAATAAAAAAATAGTTCCACTATTTATTTCCAATGCAGTTTAAGTAAAAGTTCCTGTTCCTAAGTAAAAATCTCAGTACCTTTAAAAATCATTTTACGAGCTATAAATGTGTGAAATGTTCCTAAATATTATTTTCGTGTGACGACACAGGCAGAATATCTGTGACGTCACATGTTCTCCTTGACGCTGGGACAGAGGCTCCGTGGCTGAGGTGTGGAGTTACGCGTTACGCCCGGACAGGACGCGGCTTTGTTGAATAGGAGGAATTGAATACAACAGAATTGTCTGCTGTAATGACCCGTGACGAGGACGAGGTCAGGGCCGGCGAGGAAAGTACTGCTGTTGGAGCTTATACTGCCTACTGTCAACTGTCACCGTAATGGTCTAAATTATTGTCAAAACTACAGCTTGGTTATTCGCAGATGTTGCTATTGTGTAATCTGCCTTGTCAGTGTCTCATCAGGCCTGGAGCAGCCGACCACTTGGTACAAAGTGGAATTTGGGATGTAATTTATTGGTGGATTTAATATTCATTATTTTTTTCAATTCTAAGTCTGACTTAAATTTCTTAAAACCATGACTGAGACGGTCGCTTCGTCCTGTAATCCAGCTACTTGCAGCTCACGAATTGTGGATAGTTGTAAGTGATATCGGTGGGTGCAGTGTTCTCTTGTGTGGATTAACATCCGCACTACTACGTTAATCCGCTAAGATTATCCCCATAATTAGACCAGTTCGTAATTCAGAGGCCATGGTTCGGATTACTGTTACCATTACTGTTCGGATTCCACGTTAAACTGCAGGTCCCTTAGTTGCCATCGGCTGTTTGGCTTTTGATTAACAGTCCTGTCTAAGGAACATGCCAGGCTTAGTCAGTAACAAAATTACAAGATCGCGCCACAACCATCTTACACACAATCCTCAATAATTGGCTTAATACCTAGAGACGCCATTCCAATAATCTAATCTAATCTACGTTTTTTAACTGCATGTGCTCTTTTTAATGGTTTAAACTGATATTTTCGGTCCTATCCCAATATTTTCTGCTACCGAACAGTTTATTAATCCTCCTCTTAAAGTATATTTCCAAAACCGTATCTTTAATTGCGTTCGAATCCGTAAAATTTTAAAAACACTGATGCTTATATAGCCTATTTGATTGAAAAGCAAACATCATGAAAATACAATTGTACAGTAAAACTTAATCGCGTAAAGTTAATTTCAAAAAACGTTTTTGAAAAATTATAATTAAGAATACAACCGAACAGATAATATATCCCACTCCGCCTGTGCTGATTGGTACGAAGTCGTCATTTCAAGGAATTCGGTTATCAGGCACGGTTAAGTGAGGAACTGTATAAACTCACTCCAGGATAATTGTATTGTCACTCTGGTTTTTAGACCTCCCGAATGTAGATTGCATTTTGTGCAGTGCATTGTGCTACCTACTGCGTCAATACACACAGTGTCCTACGAAGAGGTTTAAACGTTTAATTTTATATTACGTGCCCATTCATGTACCGAACGTTTTTAAATTTTACACAGTTTACAAAGTAGGTTTTAAAAATATTCTGGGAAAATTTAAGCTCCATAACCTTCGTAGAAACAAAATGGAGGCATATTGAAAAACGATACTCATAATGTGAACGAGATTGTAACGTGAGTGACGCGCCAACCCAACATCACTTGTAATCGCTATGGCGGTCTACCCGTCCACCCCATGGTGAAATCAAATCCTAACCGCTACGATATGACATGTTCAAGATTTGGGAACGAAAGGTGCAGAGGTTAATTTTATTTAAAACAATATAAAATTGTACTATTGTGGTATGTACGTTTCGATAAAAAATGTGAGTTAGACAAGATAATATAAATAACCTCTTCATCGTCAAGTATATTTGAGTATATTAAAAGATTTTGTATGTAATATCAGAATGGAAAATACCAGCTTGAGTGAAATTGTCTCTAACAAAACCTGAATTATATTGTTTATTGCTCAGTGCGTTCAATGGGAATCTTCGAAACTCAGTTACCGCTGGGGTGGAACGGTCACACATACATACATACATCGGGTATCGGGTGGTAAACAATGAATACTAGGAGCCGGAGGTACATTTACACTCTGCCTGGTTCATACTCGCCTTTCTACGAGGAGGTCGGATGTGTCTGAAAGCTCTCTAATTGTTACTATGTTGAACAAGTGACGGGTTTGCGTTCTCGTTCCAGTCGAAATGGAATCCGCGTGTTTCAATTCCAAGAGAAAAGAAACTAACCAACATACGAGATATTTCACTCATTAGCTACTTTCGCTCTCTCCCGAGGTAATCGTTACCGGGAAATTCCCTTTTAATGGTTTTAAAAACACTGGATGGTTTTGTGTTAGTTGTTTGAACCTGACGTGGAGTTAAGGACATTTATTTTACATACAGAGTATTGCACATACAGTATTAAACGATGTCTCCACGAACATACTCGTAGATTGCACCTGATTAACCGTAACGTAAATGTACGTCGACTTTGTTAGATATATTTCATCTTCAAGGTGAAAATAGTGACAAGTGTGTTTTGGATTTAATGACTTGAAGCTTTATTACTTAAAAAGACTAATTAATTCATCTATTAATTTGTCTAATAAGCAACAATATTTTTCGCCTGTAAAAGGTAAAATTAAAATTCTTGTGGCTTAACTGTAGTATATTTTCGTGTACTCATTGTATAATTAATATGATGGCTCTGAAAATGTTTGACCGTACGTTTTCGATGTGGGTAATCGATTTCGTCACGCGTTTTGCACATGAGACTGCAAGCGTGACGAAGAATATGTTTTGCTCTGTACTATGGACTATTTAGTTGATGAGGGCGAACTCAAGCACATGAAGTTCTGCGGTATGTTCATTGTTGTGGCCGGTGGTGGGCGCGTGGCCCGATTTCAAATGTAGGTACGTTCTTCGTCGATGCACTTTGGGGTAAATTAGACGGAGAATAGAGGGCGGCGATGTTACCTTTCTATACAGTTTAAATTGACCCGTTAATTTTATTAATACTGAACAGTCTAGTGATTAATAGAATCTTTTAGGGAGATAGTAACGAGTAAGTAAAGATAGGGAGAATAGTTTAGAGTAACCGAAATGTGTAGGTGTCTCAACTGATATTACTCATGTATAGAAGGAAATGTATGAGCATGTAATTTGTGTTTCGCGTATGGGTTAGTCTATCAATTTTTCATATGTTTCATTTCTACGAGTGACATAATGTTTGAACCTGATACATATTCGCTCAATCGAAAATGAGCTAATGTTATTTTAACTACATTCATTGTCAGCAATACAAAAAACAACCTCATAATATATTTACACGTTACACGTTTTATGAGATTGATTCGGTCAACTTTAAAGTGGCGCTTTAAAACTATAAAACTGTGTAAACGTTGAGATATTTGAAAACTATAGTTTTTGATCAGAATATCTAATTACAAGGGGTCGCCGTCAAAGTGCCAGTCTGACAAATATACGTTTTTTCATTTCAAAACAACTTTGCAATCTGACGGCAGCTTGTCCGTCACATAGCCATCGGCAACCTGACGTGGGGGCAATTGTGGGATCGGCACTTTGATGCACCCCCGTTACGAAAAGTACGCTGTTATCTGCTATCCTACATCAATGTATAATACACTATATGTTTCGTTTATAATTACGATAGTGTTATTGGTTTGGCTGAAAATTTGAATTTTATTTGTATTTTTGTTCAAAAACTTGTTTTAAGTAAAAGAAATAAAATTACGGCTCAGAGAAAATTATATTTTTATGTTAACAAGTAGATCGCATAAGACATATTCGTTCGAAAGACATATTAAGTACTAAAAGTGCTATTTTATTGAGAAACATAGGTAATCAGATTTAATTGAATAATAAAATGCTACCGTTGCAATGGAACTGCGCACTGAGCTTATTTACAAATCAATAATATGAAAATAATAATCTGACAAGTTTGATCAATATCTGTCAATAAATCGGAGGATTTGCCTATTCTCCATAAGATTAACATGGGAAAGAGTATGCAGGTTTGCCGCTGTAATGAACACTGAAAGTGATCAACATTTAAAGAGATTGCAGATTCGACTAGATCAGTATCCAATGAATCGGACTCTTGGATTTTCCAGTGCGAGATTGGCAGAACTACATTTTTCCACCACAATTCAGAATTGAATTACTGAAAGTCGTCGTATCGTCTGCTCAACCCCGTTCCACAAACATTTGAAGGTTCACAGAGATATTTAGTCAATAAATGAACTCTTCTATTAAATTATGTATTGTCCTTTACAACATCATATACCAACTGAACCACATTTCCTACCATTAAGATCAAGATCATGAAGATCAGTATACTGCAAACATCCTACAACGTGTTCCGTCCTGCACGGCTCAATAGACCCACATAAAAGTATCTAGTATCAGCGTCTTGCAGCTTAGAGAAATACTTAAGTTATATTGCGTTGAATGGAACTTCAGGTGACGTCAATCCCTAACGTCGATTTATGTGCGTGACAGGTACGGTCTGAATCGAAAACAAAGTGTCCGTGGATGTCGCCGTCCAGTCTTGACGCAAGTGTTACAGGGTATTGAGTACGAACAAACAAACGGTTTCAAATCAGTCTACCAGAGGTGACTACATCCGGCGAGTTAGATGCCATCCCGTCTTATCGTCGTCCTCGGGACTGTTTATTACAGATTAATTAATACTCGAGATTATATAATATTGGATAGTTGCATATTGATTCTTGTAAGTTAGTTACTAAGTCCACTAATCTACTTGAATACACTAATCTATTTGAAGTCCGTCAATTGAAACAAAATATTCACAGGTAAGCCGATCAATGTCACTTCAAACATTGCAGGGAGGGTACAATTAATTATCAATTTCAACACCTACCGTTGTCCTTAAAATGACATTGCATTCTCAGCGGAGGTTTAGAGTCTCGTTCGATGTTGACACTGACAGGACAGGGGCAGCTGATCACTGAGCAGGCGCCAGGCCGCAGCTGAGAGCTGTAACGGATACATAGGATCCCATTTCATCCCAGATTATCATCGCCGAGCGACCCGCGGTTTTTCTGCGGTCGCGTCCGTTCCAAACGTTGCGTTCTACAGATTGCTCTCAGATTCTTCACCTTTCACTCCAATACGATAGCAGTGAATTAAAACAGCATTAATTTTCACCTCGTTCAAATTTGTTTATTGTTTGTTGTTCTGAAGATTAGGTTAAAAGAGTCCTCTGATGTTCTTTGAAGACGTTGATGAACTTCTATCGTTCAAAAGTATCGTTTATTTTAGCGAAATAATAGAAAATACATTGTAGTTTTTTAGCAATTCTTTGTTCATTATTCAAATTGAAATGAAACTTGGATGTATATATTGTATTTGGCCAATAAAATGTACCAATTTTGAGTTTCCCCCTAAATAAGCTTTGCTAGAGAGGCGGTATAACGTAATATTTATCTATCAATCCCCTTGAAGACGTGATTAACTCAATAGAAAATTTACTCATATGTAGCGAACAAATAACGTATAAAACCCTCTATATAACGAATATTTAATGTGTTTGTTATGTAATATTCTCACCGCTTGTATAAGAATATATATATTAGATTAATGGTAAAACGAACATAACCTCTATATAACGCATCACTCAAGCAAGTCTAGACTTGAAAGTTTCCATTTGTGAAGGTGCACGTTATCACAGTGTGAAGACCGTGGTACTTATTGTAGTAGTTTTTCGTGTGTGATTGACAAGTTGGTGTTCTTTGTGATGGTGTCTCATGACCGAGAAAAGTAGCAGAAAGGCTGAAGTGTCGATTTCAAACGTACGTACAATAATGCGTCTATATTTACTTTCCACAAATAAATACTGTCAACAAATCTGTCGCAGTAAAACATATAACAATTACAATATTTGCCTAAAAATCTACTTTGAATAGAGTTTGAACGCGTTTAATATTCTTCATTTTTTAGAGGTTATAACCAACCCGTATATTATGAATTTCGGTAGAATTTAACCTCAATTTAAAGAACCTCGTTTTTAAGAATACCTATAGAGGTATTCTTATAGAGGTATTCTATAGAGGTAAGAAATATATTTGTTATATAGATAACAAATATACCTCATATATAACAAATATACCAAATATTACCTCTATAAGAACACCTCTATAGGTATTCTATAGAGGTAAGAAATATATTTGTTATATAGATAACAAATATATTTCTTAGCCTCTTTAAATTCGTGAAATCGAAGTTTCAGTGCAATAGAGTTCCCGTAAATGTTAACACCATTATTATCTATCATACAATATAAGTCGTTTTAGGGACGTTTCCAAGAAAACGTGATTAGAGAACCTCGTTACAAAGGAATGTTTCGATAAATGATAAATTATTTGTCGATGTGAACCAATCATATTAAGCATTAAAGATGTTTATAATGTCGATAATTGCTGTTCTCTGTTACACACATTAATCTCAGAACGGAATCGCTGAAGATTCCCTACAAGAAGGGCAATGTGCAAATAGTTGCGAGTGATTGAGAATTGCGCAATGTCGTTAGCGTGTAACAGTTTGTTGATGGCTTTGATGGAATGTACGAAGAGACGGAACTTGGCGAATAACGTGAGCGTAAACACTGCGGTTGCGCGGAGCCGGTTTCCAGTTTAGCGGGCGATCGTGCGTTCACCTCTCAAGGTCACGTGGATGATGATACGATGATAAACATGCCGGAAGACCGGTGTGCGGCCGCGGCCCAGGGCCCGCATACCAGGACCAGGGGGAGTAGCTATAGGCTACAGGGTGTGATGTTAGGGTGGAGGCACGCGGCGCAGCTCAGAGGTACGGAGATCGATAGGGCCTACTCTTTGTGGATCCGTAAGTCTTACATACAGTATAATCTATGTCAATGGTAAAATCAACTTAAATATTGTATTAGTGGTGCATGGCCTTTGTTTTCTGACCCTCAAATTGGGTTCCTTCGACTACATTAGATTATTGAAATGGCGACCATACCACATTAAGCCAACTATGAATGAGAAACTGTAGGATGATTGTGACGCGATCTTGTAGTCTTGTTACTGACTAAGGCTGACGTCTTCCTTATTAAGAGAATTGTTTGCTATTATCCGTATCGGATAATAATCTCCTTAGAACTTCGTATCTCTTAATACACTGACACAAGTTGTGTTACATTATTGAGTTATGAAGATGGACATATTATGTGCATAATATCATATGACCTATTATATTATGATAGACTGGAATAAGGTGACCATCCATCCCGATTTTCCCGGGACAGTCCCGGATATTTTTGAACGTTGCCCGGGACGGTAGAATGACCCTAATTCAGCCCATGACGGGGGTATTCTTTAATTTTATTTTAATTAAGAAATAACGATAAAATACAAAGAGCATTCAGAACAAATATGATTTACACACTGCTTGTTTTTCATAAACCTGTGGTAAATTTATTGCAGTAAGTTTGCACTTGTCATTTATTATAATAACAGTAGGAGCAGTGTTTAAGTAGTATTCGGCGGTTCTGTTCAGCTGCCACACATTGTTCCTCGCTCCCTACCCTTGGTGATGCACACCGCAAGTACAAAATTTCGCCTACTTGTTTTGTTGTAAACAAACTGCACGGTGCACCAGTGTCAGTGTCCTTCCTCGTACATCTAATTTTATAAAAAATGTTTTATGCGTGATAAAATAAATTCTTTTACTTCTAGTGTATCTATATTCTTTTTTCAAATTAATTTCGTCTACCTTGTTTATCTTTATTACTAATCAAATTTCCCGTGGTGATAGAAAGAGTTGGGGGGGGAGCAGAAATTAGAAGTGTCCCGGATTTTGTTTAGAAAATATAGTCACCTCAGTCCACCTACTACCTAAAATCACTCTCCAACCTATTATCGGCAATTTTAATATCTCTGTGACCTGAGAGCATCAATATGTCATCAGCAAATACCCATACCTCACAACCATCTATATTTTTCAGTGCTTCATTCAGGTTTATATTATACAGAGTCGGACCTAATCGACTATCCTGTGGAACTCCGTACCGGAAAATCCTTCCCTTACTATATTTTTTATTGACTTTAACCACAAGATACGATTCTTAAGATAGGTTCGGAACCACTCCAGAACCCCAGAATCCCTAACACTAATATTGTATAGTGCAGAAACAAGCCCACCTTGTTAGATGGTGTCAAATGCCTTAGATAAATCTATAAACAAGGCTAGCCCATGGCATCTGCTATCAAGCAATTCATTAGTTTTATTTATGAAGCCAAGTAAGGCGTCTTCGATGCATATTTTTTTCTAAAGCGAAACTGTTTATCTGAGAGTATATTGTTCTCTGTCTTATAGACAAGGAATTAGAGCCTGCTGATTTGTTATCATCCTGTATGAGTTGAATAACCTTCTCAGGTGTAATTCTACGGACATAGAACCTGTTGTTAGGAGGGAGGATGTCATCAGATCTTAGTATGTATTAAACTGTCAAGGGACGATTCAGCAATATATTTTTGTTTAAACAGACATGCATGCTTCATTACTTCAACACAACTAATAAAAACCCACCGATAAACGTGTGAACATAAAATTGTGATTTTGTCTACAGTAATCATTGAGCAGATGAAGGTCGAGCAACGTAATTTGTTTGTTCGTTTCCAAGCCAGCCAGGCTAAGGATCTCCAGGTGGACTGGGCAGCTGACTCGCTCCACCAGTTCCACCTGCCATTCCGGCTCTTTGCTAGAGTAGCTACATTGCCAGCTAAAACATGGGTTCGGCTATTTAATTGTTTCGCAATTTACTCTTACAATTTTAGTTGTGTACTATTTTGCTTAGGTTTCAGTAATTTTTGATTGTGTAGACACTAGTTTGTTTCTCATTCAGGAAGCAGTAAACTATAGTTTAAGGAATTCCGATGCTATAGATAGATTTTATAGATGCACTGTCCTCGTAGATTCGTAGATATTTATTGTTTTGAAGACATTGGAGGTCCAAGACATCCGTCGAGAGTCGAATCAAACCTGAACTCAACTCTGGCCCCAGCCTCTGGCTACAGAACGCTCCAGGAGGATCCGCATTCTTCTCTGATGACCTGTTTTCCTCAATTTTGTTATATGACGACAGCGGACTAAACATTGGTAACATTCACTCTCAAGTTAGATGAGTTTGTACCTATTAGACTTCCCCATCCCAATACCCGAGTACTTAAATTCTCATCACTTGCCTGCCTCTACCACGTGTACAATCTGAAGAGCCACATCCACCCATCCAGGTGATCGTCTCAACTCAAGCTATGATTTCTCAGACTCCTGTGCTATGAATATCGTACATAGATGAGTTGTGTTACAAAAACAAAAAACAATGCTCATTACGTAATTATCGGTACGTCTTGATCGGCTGAACAAGGTCGACTTTGTATGCAAAATTACCATCACCTGTTATCTTCCTTCTTATCGCACTTTATTCAATGCAATTCATATCGTAATTATGTTGTTTTTAAGTTAGGTTCATAGTTGTTTTTTAAGTGAACAAGTTTATCTAAAACAAGGTAGCACAAATGTAACCAATTCATTCAGTTGGAGGAGGTTACGTGACAAAAGCCAACCAAGATGGCTGCTGGAGATGAGTATGAGTAGTAACAGAGCTACTTGTAGCAACAGTGTACGGTAGTCGGTGGCGAGCAACGGTCACGTAGTCGGGTAATTTCCCGTGAGCGAAAGTGTGGTCACGTGACGTCCAGCTGATGGTGCAATTGTCGTACGACCTCTCGCCCCGACCCGCTCATTACAGCATCACAGCTTTGGGGAATCGTACTGTCACCGTCACCTACACCTACTCTCACCCATCGCTGATCGGAGAGAAAGAAATGTTTCGGATTGAGTTAACTACCGTTTCAGGTTCACCGCCAATAAAACTCTCTCAAATTATGTTAATGTCTTTGGTTTCTCTATTAATCTTGACAAAACTTGATATTCTAAAAAATTTGGGTTTTAATCAAAACTGAAAAAATCACCGGTTTATACATGTTTTCATATATATTAAAATTGTTTTCGACAATAGGCGTTCAGAAGAGAATGGCGGTTTAAAACGTTCCACAAACTATATCGTGACCGCTAGTGACCCTGTTTTGAAGTTCTTCGCTTCGGGTAAATGAAAGTGCTTTGGAAATAAGAGAGTGGGTGAGAGTTTTGATGGAGAACTGATAGTCAGTTCGAATGGGTTGTTGTACAAAAGCTTCGATTTAGGAGTCTGTCCAAATACCATTACTATACTATAACAGTTTTTATTGTTATTTGTTGAAGGTTGGTGGGAAATTTTCGGTAGGTAATCATCATAGGATAGACAGTATATTTATAAAAATTTTCAAAAATTTATGCCTGAGAGTTTGCTCTTAATTTTCCAATTTACTTTTTATGTGAATTTTATATTGTAACTATTTTTAATTAGGATAGTATGTTTATTTAAATGTCCCAAAATTCTACAATTACAATCCACTAAATGCCTCGAACTATTTTTATGTATCAATCAATAAATAATTTTGGTTAGTATCAAGCACGTTGTAAGTGAATGGTGATACTAGTCTACTTTTGTATGCGATTAACGTATGTCATACAATTACTGTGACTGACAAAATAATATTAGGTATTATATTTGCACGGTATTTCTGAATTTGTATACGTTTGTATACTTTGTAAACCCTGAAATTAAAAAAAAACCAGAATTAATATAGCCGCGCTATATTAAGACGATCCATTCAATAGACTTTCTAGCATTTCATATGACTGGCCGGAGCCGTAAAATTGTTATTGTCCAGAAAAGGAGCAACCATTCTGGATGACAATGTTATCTGCACACCCAGGAGAACAATGAGCTCCATCTACGGCAGCGTTGTAGTTGGTGGTGCACCTCCATCTGGGTTGGGCTCAGGGTAGCGTTTTAGAACCACTACTGTTGCATCAGCGACGCCGCGCTTTCTACCTTCTTATCGGAAATGTGACGTCATTTCCTGCGATAACGTCATCGGAATCATCACAGTTGAAGGGATCTTTGTACCGGT
The DNA here is from genome assembly GCA_023375725.1 of Nephotettix cincticeps. NCBI lineage: Eukaryota > Metazoa > Arthropoda > Insecta > Hemiptera > Cicadellidae > Nephotettix > Nephotettix cincticeps. The sequence goes on from CM041791.1 coordinate 118,086,034, forward strand.
GTCGAGGGACTAATGCCAGTGCTGTAGTAACGTGGAGGTGCGGCTGAGGCCCTCGCTAAAATTGCTTTGAAAACATTATAGATTAACAGTTAGTTCGAAGGTCTTAAATTAATAGAAAATTACTTAACTGTAACTGGTTAAAAAAATATATATATATAAGAAGTTGTAACACATAACGGTTTAAAAGTAGAAATTCTTCATGCATTTTTGTAGAATAACTGTATTCACTCTGTAATTATATTTGTTTAATCGATATGATTGACTATAATGTGAACTATAGTCAATAATATAATAGAGTATAATAGGGTAGGATGAAATAGACAACTTTATTTTGAAACGCAAAATAAAGCGGTTAGTAAACAGGTCTTTTGACCATTAGGAGTATACTTTTGTATTCATCTGTTTGTCGCATTGTTAAAAGGCATTTTTGAGTGGTTAGAGTTATCAGATGGCTCAGTGAAGCGGGGGTGGATCACAGTGGCCCACCAATTAGCCATGAACTAGGTCAACGATGACGTGTGAGTGGCAGAGTGGTAGTGGTAGCCCGTCCTGTAATGGCTCTCATGGCGGGATCGTTACAACGCCGGGTGGCGTGAAAATAGATACGCCACACCTCATCGGGGCAGGACACTGCTTGCCTACACCCTATACGCAGCTCCTCGTCGGGGCTGGACACAGCTTACATACGCCCTATACGCAGCGCCTCGTCGGGGCTGGACACAGCTTACCTACGCCCTATACGCAGCGCCTCGTCGGGGTTGAACACAGCTTACATACGCCCTATACGCAGCTCCTCGTCGGGGCTGGACACTGCTTACCTACGCCCTATACGCAGCGCCTTGTCGGGGTTGGACACAGCTTACATACGCCCTATACGCAGCGCCTCGTCGGGGCTGGACACAGCTTACCTACGCCCTATACGCAGCGCCTCGTCGGGGCTGGACACAGCTTACATACGCCCTATACGCAGCGCCTCGTCGGGGCTGGACACAGCTTACCTACGCCCTATACGCAGCGCCTCGTCGGGGTTGACACAGCTTACATACGCCCTATACGCAGCGCCTCGTCGGGGCTGGACACAGCTTACCTACGCCCTATACGCAGCGCCTCGTCGGGGCTGGACACAGCTTACATACGCCCTATACGCAGCGCCTCGTCGGGGCTGGACACAGCTTACCTACGCCCTATACGCAGCGCCTCGTCGGGGCTGGACACAGCTTACATACGCCCTATACGCAGCGCCTCGTCGGGGCTGGACACAGCTTACCTACGCCCTATACGCAGCGCCTCGTCGGGGCTGGACACAGCTTACCTACGCCCTATACGCAGCGCCTCGTCGGGGCTGGACACAGCTTACCTACGCCCTATACGCAGCGCCTCGTCGGGGCTGGACACAGCTTACATACGCCCTATACGCAGCGCCTCGTCGGGGCTGGACACAGCTTACCTACGCCCTATACGCAGCGCCTCGTCGGGGCTGGACACAGCTTACATACGCCCTATACGCAGCGCCTCGTCGGGGCTGGACACAGCTTACCTACGCCCTATACGCAGCGCCTCGTCGGGGCTGGACACAGCTTACCTACGCCCTATACGCAGCGCCTCGTCGGGGCTGGACACAGCTTACCTACGCCCTATACGCAGCGCCTCGTCGGGGCTGGACACAGCTTACATACGCCCTATACGCAGCGCCTCGTCGGGGCTGGACACAGCTTACCTACGCCCTATACGCAGCGCCTCGTCGGGGCTGGACACAGCTTACCTACGCCCTATACGCAGCGCCTCGTCGGGGCTGGACACAGCTTACCTACGCCTTATACGCAGCGCCTTGTCGGGGCTGGACACAGCTTACCTACGCCCTATACGCAGCGCCTCGTCGGGGCTGGACACAGCTTACATACGCCCTATACGCAGCGCCTCGTCGGGGCTGGACACAGCTTACCTACGCCCTATACGCAGCGCCTCGTCGGGGCTGGACACAGCTTACCTACGCCCTATACGCAGCGCCTCGTCGGGGCTGGACACAGCTTACCTACGCCCTATACGCAGCGCCTCGTCGGGGCTGGACACAGCTTACATACGCCCTATACGCAGCGCCTCGTCGGGGCTGGACACAGCTTACCTACGCCCTATACGCAGCGCCTCGTCGGGGCTGGACACAGCTTACCTACGCCCTATACGCAGCGCCTCGTCGGGGCTGGACACAGCTTACCTACGCCCTATACGCAGCGCCTCGTCGGGGCTGGACACAGCTTACCTACGCCCTATACGCAGCGCCTCGTCGGGGCTGGACACAGCTTACCTACGCCCTATACGCAGCGCCTCGTCGGGGCTGGACACAGCTTACCTACGCCCTATACGCAGCGCCTCGTCGGGGCTGGACACAGCTTACCTACGCCCTATACGCAGCGCCTCGTCGGGGCTGGACACAGCTTACCTACGCCCTATACGCAGCGCCTCGTCGGGGCTGGACACAGCTTACCTACGCCCTATACGCAGCGCCTCGTCGGGGCTGGACACAGCTTACCTACGCCCTATACGCAGCGCCTCGTCGGGGCTGGACACAGCTTACCTACGCCCTATACGCAGCGCCTCGTCGGGGCTGCACACAGCTCGCTTTCAACCTATACGCAGCGTCTCGTCGGGGCTGGATACTGCTTGCGTAATCCCTATATGTCGCGCCAAATTTAGGTAAGATTTTTACTATTATAGAAAACATTTAGGTGTAAATGACCGTATTACCACACCTCACATAACCTTATACGGAATAAAGTGCCACTTTCTCTACTCCTGATCGATTTGTTTTGTTTCTAGATTTCCACAAAAACAATATGTAAGTTTTCTTTTTTGACTGATTTTTTCCAATTTGTATATAGTGAAATTCTACCCATAAGAAATTATTTCATTAGTTACTATTACTGTACAAAATATATTTATGATCCCCAATTGATCTTCATAATGCTCTTAACCCGACGTTATTTAGTTTTACGATACAGTTTGTTGTCATTGAAAAGTGAACTACTCTTTGAACTACTCGTGTTCCATTCATGTTTCAATCCGGCCTCATTGAAGACAGGAAGGCTGGCGGCGCCAGAGGGTATAACTGGTTTCCTCATCATAGTCCAGTGGCGCTCCCTCCGGTTCATTGATGTTCGGTAATTGATGTCATATGGGACCAAGTCTTGCGCCGACATGCGAGCGTGTTGATAAGCGGCGAAATGATCCTATCATGAAAATTTAAGGTTGGCTAATTATCTGTTTCTTTCTACAGGCTGGAAAATGTTGTGAGTAATTTCGACTGCAACATTATTGTCTTTCTCTCCGAGCGTGTACATTCGTGTATGGTAGGATAAAGGTGAATTGGACCAAGGATGTCGTATACTGTTGATCCTTTCACGGAAAGTAGCTGAGTATGATCCTCCAGACCACCAAGGACGTTTTAAGAGACGGTACCTTGGTGATTTCCCAACCTGAGAATGCGACGCGACTGGTGACAACCCGACAACCTTCCCTGGTGAGCTGGGACACCGTAGCTGGAAGTCCAGGGTCTACTGACTAATGTGAGGTTTGAATGGTGTATATTGATCTTTCACTGGCTCTAACGTCAGTTTACTGAGGAGAGAGAAAAACACTCCGAGACTTTGAAACTGTTAAAAACCAAAATATTCGATACAGTAACTCGAGAAATCTTTTGTTTTTGATTTTCGGGAAGTTCAACATTATAGAAAATACGCGTATAGGGTATTCATCTACTCCTAGTTGGCTCTGAGGTGGCCTCTGGCGACGTTGATGTTCCATTGTGGTGCCGATATACGAGATACCAGATGACGGACGTTGTGTTGTAGCCTTGATCGTGCTGTTTGGCAAAAACTCTAACCGGTTCTCCCGCTATCGCACAAGTTCAACATTCCCTCTTAGCTATTATTTGATCTCTTAAATAGATGTTCAAGTATATTATACCATGTTTTTTTAAGTTTCTGTTATAAGAAGTTTGTTACACACGGGGTGGGGTCAAAAGAATCATTTCTTTCAACAAGTAAAGTCTAGTTATGAAGACCTGAACTCTTTCAACCCCCTCTAGGTTTCTCAGTTTCACTCGACTGACTGGCAGTTTTGCACTAGTAGTTGGCGCACTGAACTAAACTACTTCACGTGAATTTTTGTAATCTCAAAAACGTTTACGCGAAAAGTGTTTACGATATGCCCTATGAACTTTGATATTCCATCTGATACGAATTAGGTGCGATGAGGCCTTCCTCATCGCAGTGGGTGGGGTTGAACAAGAACGTCATGCGGTAAAGTTGTTGAGATGGTGCTTGTTCACCGAGTCGGTATTTACCAGACCGCTTACACATTGTAATGTACCACATTTAAAATTATGATACGTTTCGTTTTTTCATTGTTGGAGACCTCGGCTGGGAAACCGACGCTATCTCGGCACACAATCCTCGCTAATTAGAAACACGTCATGACAACTGAAGTGGATACTGATCGCCGGTTGGTGGGAAAGCACAGGTAAAAATAATATTGTGTAAAGAAAACGCGCCTTCATACTGCGCATGATTTTTATAACAATGTTTTCTGAAATTGGTACACTGAAAGTAGGCATTCATGCCATAAAAAGAAATTATTTTAACCATTTATACCAACTTTCATCAACATCTGTCCCTAAATTATGGAGTTTGCCTACATCCTATATGATTAATATGGGAAAAGAGTATACAGCTTAGCTGCAATGATAAACACATAAACTAAATGCGCCTTATAGTCTTCTTATTGACTGAGGCTGACATTAATGACCAATAATTGGTGTATTGACTATTGAGCACGCAGGGTGTGCTGATTAAATGACGTCATTGCTTTGGTCAGTCACAGTTGCTGCACTAAGGACTGCCACCGCCAATCATGGTGATCTGTGTGTGTGTATATTGTAGTTCCCATAATGACCGCGGACTGGTCATGGTGGGGCGCGTCGGGCGTGAGTGGAGTCACTAGAGCGTCAGTAAATCACTCAATGTTTGAAATGTAATATTTGCTTAATTACTAGGCCTATAGTCATTCTTGAATGCAACACCCGTCGAAACAGATTTGTAGTCTCAGGGAATTTCCATATTTTAAATAATAACCTTTCTAAACCATTCTAGGATTATTTGTTAAACATTTAACTCAAGTACAAAAATTCCACGAGAATTTGAAAACGCTAAACCTCTTGGTACTGGGTTGAATAAACCTATAGTAAACATTTTGAGTTGCTACAAAAAGAATTCATTTTGGGGGAAGGTGGCTACGAAAAGGTCAAATTAAAATCAACATTAGTTTATGTATTTTTAATATGTTAAATAAGTAGTTAGGCTTGAATAAAATGGAACATTTTTTATGTCGTATTATAAAAACAGCATCTAATATACGTTGACTGATATCGGTAGAAAATTTTAAAAAATCACTCTTAGAACATTTTTTGAAAATGGTCTCCATGAATAACGGGTTTTAAAAATTTGGTAGAACTTAGAAATAGGGTATATGAAAGTCTACAGCGAGGTCTCATGATGCATTCAATAAACTTCAAATAATTCAGTTATTTTAAGACGGTATTTTAACCATTTATTTATTAGATGTTGTACAACAATCCGAATGGGAGTTATTCATTTTTACTTTCTTCTCTAATACATAGTATATGAAGAAAGTATTGTTTTCGGCAAAATTTCCGAATTTCAGTAGAGAGTGGATATATATCCGTTTTGAGGCTCCCTGAATGTGGGTGGGGTTTCGAACTGATGTATGTATGTGTCTGTGTACAAACCCGAGTATACGGATCGTCTGATTTTTATGAAATTTGGTACACGGGTGCACATTGGCCATATCTCCAGACATTTTTTAATTTTTTTTCAATAAATTTTGATTTTTAGAGGTCGTTTACCCCTTAACAATGTAAAAATACAAATTTCTCAAAATCTGCTCTAAAGATATTGATTAAACATTTAACTACAGTATTTTTGGTTTTTAAGGTACCAAACAATATGACACCACCATCAAAGTCTGTAAAGTAATGGTTCAAAAACTATGAGCTTTTAAAGGTCAAAGAACATTTTTTTTATTTTTCTAGCTGAACAACAATTTTCCATCGCTATTAAACCTGGATTAAAAGATTAATCTGTAGTTTGAGTCATTAATCTACGACTAACGGTTCTAGAGGAAAGTTCAATTTAATATTCATGTTAAACACAGTACGTTGCCTGAGAGCGCCCAATGTTATTCTTATGGATAACGTTAAACATGCATAGTTTCGTCCTTATTTATCAACAGTTTTGAATGAAACTTTGTATAGCCTACAGTTTAAAGAATCTCATCGCCCGACAAAACCCATTCCAAAACGTTTAGTATTACCGGGGAGGGGGGGTGGTGGTATAATGCTTCAAACAATTTCTAATAATTAATTTAACATTTATTCTCTTGTTGTTTGTTTAAGAAATTGTATGATTACTTTTGAAACAATAATCTTTTAAATGATAGACCTATTTAGATAGACTTTAAAGAATACGGTAGTTTTATTTAACTTGGGAGAAAGTATGTATCAGACCACTGACACTGTTTATTTACTTATATGTAAGTAGACGCTCCCTTCATCTTGCACAGTCGGACCCGGTCAGCATGTTCACGCCATCATCATCCCCTAGTTCAGTAATGTAGCGAGGGAGTACTCCAGGCCGCGCGGTGAAGCACCCTTGTCATCCGCTTTGTTCCAACCCCAAGCTTTCGACATTATTGGACCAGGAAATAAAAATCTCCACATTCTCAGCTGATTGCCTTTTTGTAGTTATTCATGCCGCCATTATCTTGAACCCCTTCTTATTTCCTGAGACAACAATCAGCATTCCTCTTATTCGAGAAGGATTTTCATATGGAGCTCCTGGATGTATTGATTTCAATCAATTTATAACTATAATAAATTTTAGTTTCGTTCGATTTTATTCTTTACTTGAAATTGTTTATATTTATGTTCATTTATAATTTACTCAAATTATCTCTGGACAATTGAGTTTGTCATTTTTATTATATTATTTGTACGGCGTATTATTTTGAGTTTGTATTAAAATTATATATTTATATAATTGTAAAATAAATTTTAATAATTACGTACTTCCAATAAGAGGTTCCGCGAACGTCAATAAAAGGGTCGTTTGGCATTGCACGGAGTGTGAGGACCAGCCGGGATGGGAAACGGATTTTTGGCAACCGCCCAGCCCCCACCGAGGGTCGGAACCCTAATTAGCCCTCGACAGCGGCCTTTTGGCAACCTCGGTTTTATCCCAAAAATTCTCCCTTTTCTCGCTGAAAATCCCTTCCTCATTGTTTAACCCCACAAAGTATCACTGTTATCCCTTAAAGTCCCTCCCTCGCCCCGGAATCACCGAAATCAGGAGATGTAAGAGCGAGACGGCAAGGGGCAGTCGATATACACCTCGTATTGTAACAACATAACGTATTGTACAATATTGTAACAGATGATTTAATCTCTTCATTGTATTCATTCTCTCTCCAGTATTTGTATTTAGAATTTTTGAATTTTAAGGTTTTAATAATAATTTGTTATGCACTTGTATAGACTCTTTTTACACCTAGCTGATAATTTAAATTTAACTTATGACAGAGAGGTTTGTGACCACATTAATAATTTTTTAATAATATATACAGTGAAATTTGTATATAAAGCCTACATTTTAAAATGTCTTATACCAATTCTATTTGTAAAAAATAAAACAAAGTGTATGACAGTATCTTTGGTTTAATCGATTCTGCACATTCTGAATATCTTTACTTTGGTTATAAAATTATTACAGTATTATAAATTGAAAGTTACAAGTCTATCTGATTCCAAAAAAATATAAGTCGTTAATTCTTTCCTCAAGAAGTTATTTATGGGTTTAAAAATAAGACCGACACAATTCATAATATTGTACCTCTAAACATAGTTCAAACTTAACAACAGACAGTTCTTAGACGGTTAGTAATCTCACACTTGAAAGGAATTGCGTATCATACGTTGTGCTTTGTTATTCTTCGTATGTCTTCGCCCGCCGCCTCCTCTCTCGCCCTTTTCTAGCGCGCTTTCTCCCTCACCCTCAACCCCGCCCGGCAAGAACGAAATCCCTGAAATCCCCACCAGGGAGAATAGTGGTTGCCAAAAGTCCGGACCACGGGTTGTGACACTTTTATAACCCCCTGAGATGACGAATGGGATAGGCGAGGTTGCCAAAAGTCCTACACCCAGCCGGGATTGTGCGTCCCCAAGTGTTTTGATGACTGGCACAACTGAACGAAAGACATCAGGGGTAAGACAAGGGCTGGCGGGGTAGTAAATAGTATATTATACGTTACTGTAGTGTTTTCATAAATTAAAATCAAATAAATGCGTTCTTATGTTTAACAGTGAGTTTTTTTTTTAATATTTGAACAATATAAGTAAAATGATACGTATACGTAAAATGACGTCGACGTCCTTAGTTTGCGGGGTACAAAATCGTATGCACAAAAATAAATGGCCGTAAATGCCGTTTTTTCCGAATGGCGTTTCTGCACAGTTTTCCTGATAGTACTAGAAAATCACTCATGTTGGAGAGATAGTAAAGTGCTAAACTATTAATCCGATTGTTGTTTACTCGACTCTGGATCCAATATGAAATTAATCATTCGACGTAAAATATAAATGAATGTACCTGGTTTTTATAGTTTGGGAAACAAAAATATGTGTCATTGAAGAACAAACTTAGCACCTGAACAGTTTCGCCCCCTAGGTCCCTAGGGACCGCGTGTTGTCTGAGGAAGTGAGGAATGCGTCGCGCGGGGAGCAGCTGCGCTGTGTCGCCGACACGCGTGCCTCGACAATGGGCCCTGCAGGGTCTGAAGGTCGCCGTGCTCCGGACGACCCTTCATGCTGTCTAAGGGAAGAAAAACACTCCTGCCCTTTGGTCACCCCTCTCCCTCCACCTGTTGACCTTCAGAGGGGATAATAATTCTGTCGAATTCTTTTGGAAATGTTAATTCTTCCGGTCAATTCGTCGGCGGTTTTATTTTCCCACAAAGTGGAGTTTTAGCAAGTGAGGCCTTTACTTTGTGTGGATGGCGTTTGGAAAAAAACCGCTACGAAAAGTGGGTGGATTTAGAAACGTTGCAGACTCAACAGTACTACATTGAGCACTTGAGGGAGGCAAGTACAAGTGTACTGCGATGCTCGCGACGCCAACGCTAAAACTAATCGGGCCCGGAATGAGAAGAGAATACTCGTATAGCATCGTTTAGCTTTACACATAGTTTAATTATTTGCGAGAAGAAAACTATTCATTATTTAATTTTGTTAGTAAAGCGTGTCTGGTTTATTTTTTGAGAGATTTCAAGAATATTTTACATGACGTGTGAACTTGCGCAGAGTTATTTGCTATGATACTGTGGCGTGTCCTGTAGGCCTAATTTAGCTACTTGGAGGTCACGAACTGTGGATTGATACGATCAGTCGATCAGAAGGTCGTTTGATGTGATATTCCGTGGTGTGGATTTACGTCCGCACTATTGAAAACTACCTTCAGCAAAGACTATTATTAGACCAGTTCGTAAAATTCAGAGGCAAAAGAGGTACGGAAACCACCTAGATTGGGTTCACACGAGCGACTTTTCTGCGTCGCGACAACCAAAACTTGGGCGGCAGGCCCTCCTCAGCACAAACTTCAGTCTGGTGTTGAACATTGAATAGACGTAGACATAGACGTGTACAGTTAGAAAATATTGGATGCATCCCCTTATAAGTGTTCGACTATTCAAAGGTGCGTTATCGATACGGTTTGGAGATCTGAAAGATCTCTTAAAGTTTTTTTAATTACTTTAGAATAAGCATACGTTCATTTATTGAATTGGCGGATAGGTTAGAAGATATTTTTCATAGCCATGATAGTGTAAAGCGGGCAAATGATTAATATTATGTAAACTGCCAGTAAAGAATTATTATATTTTTCAAAACTAATAATAAATTAAGAATTATATCAAAAATTATGTATCAAAGGTATCAAAGGGGTGTATCAAAAGTATAGTATACAAAGAATATAGGACTACAAAAATTTAAGAATACATTACATAGAGACAAATCAATTTAATTTATAGTATACAAAGTTTAAGTCCAAGAAAAAACTGACGACTAGTTGCGACACGTCTGAACGCTCCAATATCTCCCCAGGTCGCCGCGGCTGTCTGTCGCTCGTGTGAACTGCTCCATTTGACTTTGTGGTCCGCTACCCTTGCCGTGTCGTGGCGCTCTTGTGAACAAACCCAGGGTAAACTGTAGGTCCAGGTCCCTTAGATATCAGGCGATGTGCAAGTTTCCTATATCATATTTTAGTGTTACCGCACTATATAGTTTAATGTACAGTACAGTAGGCCTAGTTAGTTTCACACTAATGTGGTGTTGTGTTGCAGCGGGATGGGATGAGCGCGGCGCAGGTGGCCGGCAGTGCGGGCGACACTGTCCGGGAAAGAGCCATGCAAGCTGTCGAGTACTACAATAGCAATGTTCTCCGAGCCAGGTACGTAACTATTTAACCTCACATTATTTATTTTTCAATTTTTAACCCCTCCCATGAACGACAGTAGAGACTCAGTCTGGAATAATTAATTATTTCTTGTGTTTGGGTTGGTACATAAGAAACTGTTATTTAGGTCAGAACACTGATGTTTTTTGAATTTAAAAAAATCAATAAAAAATAAGATAGGTGTATTTTTTAACTAAGGATTTGTTATGGGCTTAAGGAAAAATAAATAATAGGCTACATTTAAATACATGGAATACTGTTTTGATATGATTCCTTACTTTTAAATACAGTAATTATGAGCAGTGCCATATTTTGTAAAATACCCCGTCGCAGCAGACCTGCGTACTCAAATTCTCAAATTCTGTGTACTCAGCAAATTTCCAAATCAATAATATAATAATAATATATGACAAGATTTATCAAAAATTGTTGTTAACATGAGAATTATTTGCATATTCTCCTTAAGATTAACATGGAAAAGACTGTGTAGGTTTGCTACTGTGAGGAACACTGAAAGTAAACACTTCTACCATAAACTATTTTTAATTTTTAACATTTATACCAACTTTCATGAACATCTTTCCATAAATAAAGGAGTTTAGCCTACCTATTACCATATGATTAACATGGAAAAAGAGTATGCAGGTTTGCTGCCATGATAAACACATAAACTATGATTTTTAAGCACTTGAAACATAAGATCTCAACCACATGAAGGTAAATACCAAGTTTAATCCAATAATATTGATTGATAAGTGAAATATTAATTTTTCTTTACCCTCCATAAGATTAACATTGGATTTCAAAATACAACGTACTGTGTTTAGATTTTTTATTATATCAGTAACTGTTGGAGATAGAGAAAAACTTTAAGGAATTAAATTGTGTAGTTTTTTAAGCTGATTCTAATGGAGAAAGATAAAGTTTAAAAACTTTTTAAATTACATATGAAAAACACAAAAAACCCCAATTTTTGAGTACAAAACCCCCCCAAACTACCCATTCCCATTGACCGATATGTCCGGATTACGAACTCGTCCGAGCAAATGTAGGAATATACGTCTTTACTAAATTTGATCTCGATCGGACTATTTTTACGTGAGTTATCGTGTTCACAGACACACACACACACACACACACACACACACACACACATATATATATATATGTAAAACGACTATTGTTTATGGACTCTGGGCACCTAAAGACGAAAAAATAACATGGTCTCGGGCTTAAGTCTTGCCATGAGACCTATGGTAATAGCTTTTTCCTTATGGGAAATTCGCTAAAAGAAAACAATTAGCAAGCAAGTGCTCATGAAAACAATGCTTTGTGTGTCCTCCAAGCCCAAGCTATAAGAGATATTCAATGAATATCTTTGGCAAATACTAGCTAGAAATACAGTAGAGACACCAAAATATTTTACAAAATATAATATTATTAAAATAACTTACTCTACCAGATTATTCACCTTATCAAATTTTGAAGGGATTTCAAGTTTGGGAGTTTCTAATGAAGAAAATATTCTGAAATGATACTACAGTACTTGTATTAATGAGGTTATAGAAAATAAAAAAAACTTGAATGTATTACTCGGGTGCAGAGTGGGTGCGGGACTGGTGTCGGCATCGAGGTCCTCGTACAACGATCGTCACCACCATCAGCACTCGCCGGCTGTGCGACCCAGGACTGTGCAGGATGCTCTCTATAGGAGCAACTCCAGCCTGGAGCTGATGCATGATCACACCCATATCCATCATGACTCCAGGTGTGTACACTTGTTTTGGGTTAGATAAAACTTCTAGTTAACCTTCTGTGAAATAGTGAACCATTTCAACAGTATCAATGGACTTTCCATTTAAGGAACTTAAAAACAATAATACCTTTAAAAATAATCCTTAAAACGATATATTTTTGTCTCTTGTAATATTTCACATGTATTGTTTTGAAAATATACTTCACACTTTCTCATGTGCCGTTTTCTGAAAGTTTTAAAATTCAGTCAGGACATTCCTTATAAATTCCTCTATGCAATTCTTTTACTGCCAGATTTAGCCATTGACACGTTGTTCTTTAATAATGTGTAATGAACTTCATGGCTTACTTACCAATAATGTTTGACTTATTTGCCTGAATCATGAACAAAGACTCTTGAGTCCAGAGTGAAACTATCTGCAAATTGTTCTCATAGGGTCTAATAGAGAGATAAACACCTATAACAAACACCATTAGAAAATTAATTCTCATCGTCTACTTGGGTCATCATACTAAGTCTATATCCCATGTCAAGAAAATTGAGATTTTTCTTGATGATTTTGTTGAGGTGAAAAAATCTGAGTAATGATTGCTTCTTCTTGATGTGGTTCGTTTGTCGTAGGGGAAGCAGCATGGTGTCCCCAGTGCTGCGTAGAGAGTACGGCAGCCACGGCAGCATCGATGTGATCGCAGATAAGCAGACACCAAGCGAGTCATTCTTCGCAATGCTGCAGGACTACAGGCCCGCTGTGCTCGGTCTGGGTGAGAATGCATTTCATATTAGCGTTTTGTAAATTGAAGTAAAATACTTTTATGTTGTAATTTATTACAATATAAAAGGATAATGGTATGATATTAAATAACATACCATAGCTTGATTATCTTTCATATAAAGATAACTTTGTTACCCACTCTTTTCTGATGTTGCCAATTTAACTAAAGAGCTTCCATAAATAATTATAGTAAATTATTTGCAAATCTGCTTCAAAGTTTCTTTTTATCACACAAAGTTCTGTAACATTTTATCTCATTACTTTATCTTTATATGGTATAGATAATGTTCTTCCCTCAAAGATATCCTTAAGAGGGAGATTTAAATCTGACTTGAACTCTTGTATATTCAAACTTATAGTTTTCTTAAGGGTTATTATTTCAAACTAATAAAAAGTAATGAGTATACATCGAAATGCTGGGTTTGTTCAAGGTACAGACCAGCGAAGTCCTGGGCCAGCTGAGTACTTGAGGGGTAAGGTAGACCCCCCACCTACCACAGACAATGCAGCCAACACTCTGGCTGAAGACAGTAACAGTCCTGCCAACACGAGTCCCAAGTTGAGACTTAAGTTTCACAGATTCTGGTCTGGTATGTATTTTTGGATTTTAAATGCAGTACTACAGTTGGTGCCAAGATTTATTTATTGACATCTTAAACAATTAGATTTTAACCCCTTCAGTGTGCCTTTATTTATACATGTCGTTTGTTCAGTACCAGGTATTTTTGTGAATTTCATATCTATTTTGATGTCTGATAAAAAATTGATATACATCAATTATTGAAGGAGTTAAGCCAAGCGTAAAGCAAGAAAAAATTTAACAAAAAACTAATGATCCACCAATGATAAAATTAACAGGCCTTAAAACAAATAATATATACCAAGAAAAAGTCAGCATAGATAATTAAAAATTTTATTTAATGACATATCTGTCTGTCAGCTTTTTTTCAAAGATAATAGCAAAACGTGGTAGACCAAGAGTCAAGATATTATAGATATATTGGCAAACAGTGTTTTTGGCTGTGATTCAATATTAAAACCTGTGAAATTATGGCACTGGTATGTTGTTGTAGTATAGTTAATGACTCTTAGAAAAGGTTCGATGTTTGAAACAAGTTAATGTTTGAAAATGCACTATTTATCAAACAATTGACATGTAGAAAGCTCAAAAACCAGAAAATATTGAACGAAAATGAGTGTTAACGATTTTGGTAAATTGAACTACAGAAAGATGAAACTGGCCAAATGTCATAAATTTGGCAATACTGTATAGTTTTTTTCAAAAATTGGCGAAATAGTGGATGCAATACTGAAAAAATGTATTGAAATAATTAAATAATATATGGGTGATCAAAAATAAAATAGTAAATTATGTTTTCATCAGATACCTTTACAAAATGAGTTATTTGGATAATAGAGTTTTTTTATCATTTGTTAATATTAGATCAATGTTTTAAGCTTTTGTTTCCAAAATAATATTTTACAGGGAATAAACCCCATTGCGCTATTCGGTGTAACTATCATGGACTATACCAGAGTCCCAGTAATCCAAACTAATTGGGACTGAACCCTGTTCGGATTATGCGGAAATGCAGTGTAAATAAGTTTTATTATAAGTTCAGTACTAATAAAATCCATTATTTTAGACCCAAAATGTGTATTTAGATAATTAACTTTCGTCTTATCACAGTTCACATTTATCCACTACATGTTTTGCCTGAACTGCATAAAGTGTTCCTGCAGGGACATTCTACCCATTATAGACTTGTCAATAGAAATATAAAACATGACACACACATTGACATATAAAAACCAACAATGATGAAACAGTCCCGTCTGTAGGCCTACTTTTTACGCGATCGTGGTCATTGCTGGAGATGAACTCAATTGGCCGAAAAGTAGTTAGCCAAAAAGCGATAATAAAGAGTTGGACCAAGGATTGAGTCTATTGTGATGTACTGTGATTGTAGTAGCTAGATATCGCCCTTTGCTAGGGTTCTGCTACATTGGTATATTTGATGTTTGGTGACAACTTTGCATTGGCTAACAGGATTTCTTTGTTACGTCAAAAGATGACAACTGAATTCATATGCTCCAAAAAGTAAGTTATTTTGTGTAATTAACCTTGTGTACGTTGTACTGTATAATTGATAACGTGGTGTAGATTAGTGTTATATTTGAGGTTACATAGCTTCTTTTTTAATTGAAACTATGTAACCTTTTTCCCCATTCGGTTGTTCAAATTACCAGGGTTTGGATTACCAGGACTCTAGTGTTTATGTTTTGTGTTCCAAAATGCATTATCATGTTGAAATGATAAGGTAAATAATTTGAACCACTTTGTTACAAAAATGTTATATTTGTGGACCTAAGAAGCCTCATACTCCCTTTCCATTGGATTATATAAAGGAAGTATGCGAAAGGACGTAAACTTGATATCTGTTTTCAGACTTTTGAGTTCTGTAACTACAGTATTATTAGTACTGTATTAATTAGTAGTATAAATTGGAGAAAATTTAAAAACCATTCGTAAAATAATTTAATGAAAATTATTTATGTTGAGTTTACATGTTGTAGTTTCTGCAGTCTATTATCAGTAAGTATCTTCACTAATACAACATTACCTTAAAAAAACAATTATAATATATCTCTATCTCAATTATAATATATCTCTCTAATAAACTCCCACTCTACAGGTAACGTATCAAACAATGGCAAGCCGGCGAGGGCAGCAACAACGTTGGATGACAGCGTGGTGAGTCTGTCGCAGGAATGTGACGAGCGACAACGGCGACGAGCATTTGCACACTATGATGTACAGAGTCTGACGGCCAATGTGGGGTATGCAGCGCGGTTGCGAGGGCTGTTGCTGTCCCGGCGACGTAATACTACGACGGGTGCGTCGGCTGCCAGTATGGGCACCAGGGCGAGCACGCCGGACAGCGGGGACGAGGACGGGGGCGACGGGCGGAGTAACCAGCTGCTAGACAGGTCGGTGATAAAAATGGTAGTGATATAGTCTTAGTTATTACACCTGACATTTCACCATTCATAATGTAAAATGTGAGATTTAAACTTTCAGTCAGTATAATAATTTGAGAAAATTTAAAAACCAGTCCTTAAAGAATGAAATGAGAGTGAAGAAGAAATGAAAATTATTTATGTAGTTTCTCTTTTGTTTAATCAATAAAGTTATTAGTTTAAAGGGACTAAATCCCACAGATAAATGTTTTCTGTTAATTAATAATTTATCTTTACTAATGTGTAGTGAACAATACAAATTGTATGTAGGCTTTCACAGGTTAAGATTACAGTGGAACTTGGATAATTCGAACTTCTGTAATTCGAAAACTTCTTTATTTCGAAGTTTTGTCTTGGTCCCTAGAATTTTATATAAAAACAATGTTAAAATATCTTGGTTAATTCGAATAATATTTTGGATAATTCGAAGTGGAAATCTATAGTGTGTGTATAAGTGAACAAGTCATTGTGTGCGATTTTCCAGGAAACGACGTTCGGGCTTCCTGTCCTCAGACTATTTTTAGCTAGATCAACGCGCCCACCCCACTCACTAGTCCACTACTGCTCATAAATCACAACATTGACATCTGTGTGTATCATCGGTGCATCGGTGGTGGTTTGTTCCGATATTCGTCGTCTGCTTTCATGTTAACACGTCGTGTGTATGATGGCTTCGTCAAAGCGAACCTACAAATCTCTGACGTTGCAAGAATAAATAGCGGCGATCAAGGAGGTAGAGAAGGGATTTGAAAAAGTTTGTAATAGCTAGTTTCGGGATCCCTCCAAACACATTATTGACATTTAACAAAAATTAGGATTTTTAATCAATAATATCTTCATTAACCTAACTTTTTTAATACACAATGTTAAAACATGATGTTTGATTGTTTATTTCAACCACTTGCATAAACTTTTCTAATTCAAATTTTTGGATAATTCGAATTTTTTTCTGGTCCCTTGAGGTTCGAATTATCCAAGTTCTACTGTATTTGAAGCTATAATTTTTCATTCACCACCAACCCTTCAAGGCGGTAGTTTCAAACCCGTGAGGGGTTGCGTCAAAAAAGTTACAACAGGGGTCGCGCACGGATTCCACCAGGCTATAAAAAACTTACAAAAGTATTATAAACATATTTTTTCATGAAATAAATGTTACATATTAAACATATTTAAATATTATTGCATTGTACTGTAGTATCTCTAGTTGAAAATATATGAAATAAATTTTTGAAAATTGTATCTTTGCCTGCTACTACATTTCTAAATAAAAAAATGTTTTTATTGGAATAGTCAACATTATTAATTATATACAATTTTAGGTAAAGGTAAATATATAAATTACAATAATTAGTAATATTAAGTGTAAGAAATTGTAAAATGTAGAGAAACTCATAAGCAATATTCTCCACACAATCTGAGTTCGATAAAGTTTACTAGGACGTTGCTAGAATGCGCCATATGACGGGTTGAGTGATGACGAGAAACTCTTGTCAAACCACAATAGTGTCTTTTTTTGTGTGACGTGGAACTCTCGTCAAACCGCCTGGAAGGGTTGACCCTAGAACTGGCAAAGTCGCATTTACAAATTCAATAAGAAGTGGTAGGTGGAGGCATCTGTTGTCAATTTAACTTGTCAAGTGAACTTGTTAGACACCATCGCCTTTGTAACCGTGTTGCCCTCTGGGGGCAAACAACCGAACCTGCTCATCAGTTCACTAAACTGTCACTAGGGTATGTCTTATAGCCAAGTAACCTCCTTCCTATGATTAGTATGGTGGCTGAATTGGTTAGAGGGCATCACTGACGAGTGTCATGTAGCCATTCGGAAGTGCTAGGGTTCGAATCCCGACCATGAGCAATCCCAATTGGCTTGTAAATGTGTGGTATAGTGGAAAGGGGGCCCACCTTAAATAAACAGTGGCCAGTTTGGGTGGAAGTTGACAGCATTTGTAGACTTAATTGGGAATGCACTGGGGACACCTGTTTTGCTATTGTGGTTATAAGAGGGGGCATGTTTTGTGATTTTTTTATTATACTTAATATTTTAAGAAGATATAAATAATTATTTTTATGTTACAGTTAGAGGCAAAAAGCTTGCCACTTCTTGGGTTAAGGTTCATTTTATTAAGGCAAATTAATAAAAAAAATATTGACCTAAACTAAAATTTTTTTGGTGAAATTGTTTCAATATCTTTTGAATACATATCACTTGTCTTTGTATCTTGAAATGACATATTTTGTCATCCTTTTAAAAATAGTTTTTTTCAAAATTTATTCAAGATCAAGAATAGAAATAATTGTTATCACAACTAGGTTATAACAGCAAATTCCATGTTTTTTTGGCCTGATGTATATTTGATGTAATATTGTTTATGTCAAACAGCTGTCCCTTCTTCCGTAATGAGGTGGGAGGTGAGGAGGAGCGAGTGGTATCACTGACCAGGCTTAGTCCCCCATCACCTCGGCGGACCCCCCCACTGCACCGGCCCCCGCTGGCCTGTGGAGTCTCCGTCCTGGACTACCCGCCAGGGGAGTCCCACTGGACCCATAACTGCTGTCCATACCAACGTTCTCATAGGATGATAGAGTGTGTCGACCAGGGTGCCCTCTATTACCGGAACTACTTCTACCAACAAGGTTTGGGGCATTCAACCTTTTAACCAGAGGAGATGTACAGGTTTTAAATAATAATGAGTTATTCATTCCATTGAGGAATATCTTATGCTATGTTAGATTCAAAGAAAATGTATTTTTAACTGTACTTTTTGAAACCTTTCCTCAGTTTTAGGTCAACATTAATTTTTTGAGCTTTTGAGCTCATTGTTAGTTCAGCATATATCTTGATTCCTTCACGGTTTTTACTGACATATGACGTTAGCCAAAAAGTGCTAAAAAAGGGCTACCGACGTGAAATATCGGTCTCTGTTAAAACAACGTTCTTTGTCATGATAAATCGCTGCAGTTCTTAGTTCACCGTTAGAATGCCTTTATGCATTCATTTATGAACTGTTTCCTTATTACTGTGTCTTTGTAAGTGACGTTATAAACGACTTGAAACTGAAACAGTGACTACACATCTGTTTGTTATTATTATATTATTAATTATTAAATAGTTAATAATATAATAGTTATTTAGTCTTGCCGGTCACATCATCGTCATGTTTCTTTATCGGTTTCATGAAGTCTTGTTAGTTCATTTACGGTTAGGCTTTTATGATTTATTAATTGTTTAAGTGCATTACAGTTTATTTTCTTTTTATAATCTATCTCTAAAGTAGGTTGTTATAGTATGTTTCTTGGTTTGAAAACGAAAAATTTAAGTTAAACTAAAATTTCACCACTTAAAATAGGATTAATAAGTGTTACATGTAGAATAATAATTTTGAATAAAAATATGTACTTTTTGCAAGGTTTAGGTAAAAAAAAACGTTAAGGGATTAACTCCTCTAATTCCTGTTTCCAGCATTGTTTTAGAACTATGTAAAATCTTGTTGGTCGTCTCTTTCACATTAACTTTGCCATAGACTAAAGATCAATAAATAGTAAAAGGTGAGCAAGCAATAATGCTACCCCGGTTTCGTTAACCATAGCGATAACCACTGAGCCATCAACTCTCAAAAGTAACACATTGAACTAACAACTGTTTACATGTGGATGAATGACTAAAATTGTGGTATGAAAATAGAAATTTTAATAGAGAATAAAATAGTTTTTTGCATATAAATTAACATTATTAATGATTTATTTTTAATGTGAGAATGTCACATGGTAAAGAGTGCTGTGTTTCCCCTAATAGATCACCAGAATTGGTTTGGGATGGATGAGAACCTTGGTCCTGTCGCCATAAGCATAAAAAGGGAGAAGCTGGAGCGACAGTCACAACAGCATCCGCAGCAGCAGCAGCAGCAGCCAGGAGACAATAACAATACACCGCCACTCCTGTGCTACAGAATAGTCATACGCACCAGTGAGGTACAACCTAGTCTTAACTTGCTTATAATGATTAAGTATTTGTTTTTAGAAGTCATGATAGTATTTTTGATACAAGTTAAGTGCTTGATTTCTATGTCACTATAAAATATGCTGGATAATATTTTAGTAAAATTATTTTTGTGTTATCCGTTTTCATACTTAGAAGAATAAGAATCTTTCCGTCAGTGAATTTTGAAGCCCAAGCTGGCTGGATGTTGTTTATATTGCTGATGCACAATTGAACAAAGTTATTGGTATTGAATGAAATAAAAGTTAAAGAAACTAACAATTTCCACAGGATTTCTGGATGGGTATCCAGATCTCATCTTTATCCTATTAGTCATGCCCAAAGGCCCGATGCTCCAGGTAGCAAAAAATGTATGAAGAATCCATCCCTACTTCCTTAGCATAGATCAGACCAAAATTCTCATCGATGATCTAATTTAATACCCTCTATGTGTTTAGAAAAAATGTAAATATGAGTTAGATGACTTACAGATAAATGCTAAGACAACTATTTGAATTGAAAGAGATAAAAACAAATCACTGGTATTACGCTTTTCAGCTACTGACGTTGAGGGGCTCTGTGCTGGAGGATGCCATTCCCAGTCTCAAGGCATCCAGCAGCAGCAAAACAATGAATACCAAAGAAGTTCTAGAATACGTAGCGCCGGAAGTACAACTATCTTGGTATGTACTTGCAAATATAATGATTCCCTGAAAAAACCCTATCCACGTGGTTTTCTCAATTATTCCTTCTGAAAGGTTCAAAATATTTTATCTTTCCTAGATACATTTTTGTTGTAATAGATTGAAAAGTTTAAAATCCCTTCCCTCGAGGGTAATTTAACCCTCGATAGGGTGCTTACAGAGTTTTTCTCCGCGCAACACTATGTTATAAAAAGTAAGATGTCTTGAATTTGTGCGATTTAGCGTTGCGGAGTAAAACTCCGCATGCGCCCTCTCACGTTCCACCGGTGAAGCACCCGCTCAAGGGTTAAAGTCACTGATACAAAATAAGTATCAGTGCATAAGCATAAACATACAAAATAAGGTCACTTTTAAATGGCTGGCTTAAATACAAAATTTGTATCATAGGATAATAATGCTTAAGGATTATTATTTTTGTAGAAAAAGAATAATCCAAGTATGAAATACATATACCAGGTCTACTCTTATTCTGTTTGTGCCCACCATAGGTTAATACACTTCCTGCGCAGAATTGAACATTACCTCTTCCTGCTTATCCTGTATTTTGTTACATTTCATTGTAACCTAGTTAAGTCTAGTTATATTTCTATTAAATAAATTATAATTTCAGTTTATTTTTGTGAGAATAATTATGAACATGTATTTAACAGTTTAAGGTTAGGGACCAGTACACCACAAACTGAAGAACAAGTATTGAAGTTGGACGAACAAGGGCTCAGTAGTCATTACAAGGTAGGTTTTAAAAGTGCCTGAACTTTAAAAGTTTTTACCAATTAAATACTTTACAAAATAATTCATATTATATTCAATCATGAAAAATTTCTTATCCCTCTGAGTGCTTTGGATCGATATATCGTCGTTAGTTTCTATCCTGAAAAGTGAAGTAGCAGGTTAGTGATGATCCCTAATTCAGTGAAACTGTTCTCTTGCGGGGGATGCCAAACCGTTACCTATGAACTGTGCCTAGAACTAACACATGTAGTTCTCTGTTTTGCCATTTTATAGTCAATTATGCGCTTTATCTGACTGTGCACTGGTGGCAGAGAGGTGCAAGGCATTCAATGACAAGTTAATTTGGAAGCCTTTCGGAAATGCTCGGGTTCAAATTCCGACTTTCCCAATTTGGTTTGCAAATGTGATGTTCAGTGGCAGGGGACCCACCTTAAATACCCCCGTCGCAGCAGACCTGCGTACTCAGCGAATTTCCAAACCAATAATATAATAATAATAATAATATATGACAAGTTTAAAAAAATATGTCCATAAACATGAGAATTATTAGTCTATTCTCCATAAGATTGACATGGAAAAGATTGTGCAGGTTTGCTGCTGTGAGGAACACTGAAAGTAGGTGTTTCTACCATAAATAATTTTTATTTTTAACATTTATACCAACTTTTATCAACATCTGTCCATAAATAAAGGAGTTTGTCTTTTCCCTATATGATTAACATGGGAAAAGAGTATGCAGGTTTGCTGCCATGATGTTTATCATGGCATGTTTATGTGTTTACATAAACTATGATTTTTAAACATAAACGGGTGGGTATCAACAACATGAAGGTAAATACCAATTTTAATCTAAAAATATTGATTTTTTCTTATCCTCCATAAGATTAACATTGGAACCCCAAAATACAATGTACTGTGTTTAGTTTTTTTAATATCTCGGTAACCGTTGGAGATAGAGAAAAACTTTAAGGAACTTAATTGTGTAGTTTTTAAGCTGATTGTAATGGTAAAAGATAAAATTTGAAATTTTTAAAAATTACATGGGAAAAATGCAAAAAACCCATTTTTGGGGTACAAAACCCCCCCAAACTACCCGTTCTCATTGACCGATATGTCTGGTTTACGAACTCGTCCAAGCTATTGCAGGAATACACGTTTCTACCAAATTTGGTCTCGATCGGACTACTTTTACGAGAGTTATCGTGTTCACAGACACACACATATATATATATATATATACATATACAGGTATAATATACATATACCGGTATATATATAAAAAAATTTTAACGACTATTGTTTTTGGTCTCTGGGCACCTAAAGAAGAAAAAATAATATGGTCCCGGGCTTAAGTCTCGCCATGAGACCTACGGTAATAGCTTCTTCCCTATGGGAAATTCGCTAATAAACAGTGACCGGCTTGGGTGGAAGTTGACAGCATTTTGTAGGCTCAATTGGGATTGTGCAGTGGACACCTGTTTTGCTTCTTTTAAAATGTTGTTATGGTTAAAGGGGGGGGATCACGTTTTTGTATTTGTTTGGTGTTAAGTAATTGTTAAAAGTACATGAATAACGTGAAATATTCAAAGCACTGAAAGTGTTGAACAATATGACATCCTTAGAAACTTATATAACAGTTTATATGGAGGAATACTTTTATTTGGCTGTTGCATAAAAAACTGGTTTTGTGATCTGCAGGTGGGGATCATGTACTGCCGCGCGGGCCAGGCTACGGAGGAGGAGATGTACAATAATCAGGACGCTGGACCTGCCTTCGTAGAGTTCCTGGATACCCTCGGGCAGAAAGTGAGGCTGAAAGGCTTTGATAAGTACAAGGCTGGCCTTGACAATAAGAGTAAGTATTTACAACATTGAATTTTCTCAATTTACTGGAGAAATATCTTGAAATCTGGAATAAGTTGGTTAAAAAAAGTGTATGTACTTTTTTTTAGGAAATATTTAATATTTACTTTTATTTGTTATTGTTTAACACAACAGAAAGTAACCTGATTACTAGGGATGTGCGAATAGTGATATTAGGGTTCGAATCGAACCCGAATCGAATATTTATTTACTATTCCGGATATCGAATATTTTCGAATCGAATATTAGCGTAAGCGTTTATTTTCATCCATTTATGTGATCTTCAAAACTTTGGTGTGAACAGCCTAATTTAAAAAATGTAGTAATTGCATGGCTTTTAAATGATGTAGGACCTGTATATATGATTTGCTATTCAATCATCTCAATTCATAAACGGTATCAGTGGACTGAAACATACTTTCTTCCTTAAGTAAATTTAAAAAAGACAATCTATAATAAAACTATCATGTTCTTCAAAGTTTATCTAAATATCTTCTAATAATTTATTGTTACAAAAATAATCATCATATTTCTGAAAAGAAAAACAAGAGTGACGAAGTTAAATTAATTTTTCAAATTGTATGGGGGAATTTGTATTTTTGGATTCAGGGGACCCCCAAACGGGGATATATCCATCCGCTCTCAACTCAAATTTCGAAAATTTTGAGGAAAACAGTACTTTCTCCATATACTCTGTATAAGGGGAGAAAGTAAAAATACAAAAACTGATTTAACCATTAGATTAGATTATTGAAATGGCGACCATACCACAAGGTAGGTATTTTAAGCCAAGTATGAATGAGAGTTGATTGTAGGATGATTGTGGCGCGATCTTGTAGTCTTGTTACTGACTAAGGCTGACATGTTCCTTAGACAGGACTGTTAATTAATAGCCCAACAGCCGATGGCAACTAAGGGACCTACAGTTTAACGTGGAATCCGAACCACGACCTCTGAATTACGAATTGGTCTAATTATGAGGATGGTCTTTGTGGATTAACGTAGTATTCAATAGTGCGGATGTTAATCCACACAAGAGAACACTACACCCACCGGCCATCGCTCACAACTATCCACAATTCGTGACCTCCAAGTAGCTGGATTACAGGATGACGCCACCATCCCAGTCAATCCATCTGTTACAATCCATCTGTAGTTAGTCAGATGATAAAGCATTGGTTACATTATTAGTTTTCAACTGAATTAGCTGCATAATGGTATACTAATTCTGAACTTTGAAATGGAAACTCTATAGCTTTGCTTTGACATACGTCACTTTTATATTATTTATCGTCTTTGAATATTACCGTCTTCGAATATTCGACCGACACAGAACTTTGTCAGATATCTCGAGTCGAACCGAATATCGGCGATATTCGAGACACGAATATTCGAAGTTCGAATATTCGCACACCCCTACTGATTACCCAAGCTACCCATCAAGTTAGAGCCTTCCCAAGTTTACCTATATTAATTGCGAGTACAATCCTTATGTATGATATATTACAACGCACATTTCAACCACATAGGGTTAGCTTCAAGTTTCTGCACCTTGTCTAGTTTATTATAAAAAACATACACATAATTAATTATGGAACACAATCCAGACATAGAGAATGAATTCAAATGAAATGTTATCTTGGTTGTTTCAGCTGACTCAACGGGTCTGTACTCTGTTTACGCCCAATACCAGGACTGTGAAGTGATGTTCCATGTCTCCACCCTACTGCCATTCACCCCTAATAACAGGCAACAGGTAATCTATCCTGAGCATGGGGATTGTTACTACTCATTAAATATTGTTAGACCCATAACTGGAATAAGTTAAGTGGTATCAGAAGTAAATTGTATGGTGGTTGACCAGACTTTCGGGTCTGGAGTTGTGTCTCCATACTGTCAGAAGGCTAGCTTATAATATGATTTCTCCATCATTGGTTTATATTTACATTCCAGAAGCCACTGAGCTTCTTATAGCCAACGGTCATACAAGGTGAGTACCAAAATAACAAAGATAAGGGCTTAAAAAAAAGGAATGAATGCTCAGATCATGAACCCGTTCCATCAGGGAGTAAGCCTGCAATTGTTTTGATCCAGTAATTTTTTTATTTTTCGTCTAGTGTGTTTTCCCCTGAGCTATTATGTTGGTAGCTTTATGTGTTAGATTACATGATTTTTTTTTAATCATGTATTTTATTGTTTGACATCAGGGTAAGATATTCGTTTTTGCCATATTCAAAACAACAAGTTTGTTCTGCTCAAAATCGGACCCTTGTTAGACGAAGTGGCCAAGCCACGTTGCCAGCGATGAAACTGGCTACTCAGCTTGTCGTGGGTCATTGATTCATATGGATGTTTTCTCACAAGGGTGGCAAGTGATGTAGCCACACTTTAGCAACCAACAACAATACTAGCGCCAACAATACTAGCGATGCACCCATATAGATCTTATTACACTAAGTCGCCAGCCACTCTCACTGGCGACATGGCCTGGCCATGTCGCCAGGCCATGACTTTAGCCTTTAATAATGACTTTAGGTTTTGGTAATGAGGATTTTTTTACTGAGGTAGATGTGTTTAAATTAGTCACATTTAAATACATTATATTAATCAACAAGGAATCAAAAGGTTCTGGTGCTGTATGTACTTGGAATAAAAATTTACTTTTTGTTATTATAACTGTAAAAGGCTAATTATTTCAACCGAATAATTTGATGGATAAAGTTCAACAATTAATTTAATAATTGTTTATTTCAGCTACTGAGGAAAAGACACATTGGTAACGACATAGTTACAATAGTCTTCCAGGAGCCCGGAGCCCTCCCATTCACACCAAAGAATATTCGCTCCCAGTTTCAACATGTATTTATTGTAGTTCGAGCCATCAATCCTTGCTCTGAAAATACGCAATATTGGTAAGAAAGAAGAAAACATTTTCTAATCTTGTAGGTTTTCATTGTATTTTACTATTTATTTTTTCTCTATTTCCCTGAAGGAAGTGAAGACAGTGTGATATAAGCATGGATTTGTGATGAAACAAAGTTATAAAATAATTTATTTTCATATTTTTATCTTCATTGTTCAATATTATATCTGTCATTCAATTTAAAGACATTATGCAATTTGTCAATATACTGGTCATTCTAAATGTCAAGTCATCCAATCATCCTATGAATATCAAGAACAAATACGTCATTGAACAGCTAGCACTTCTCTGGTGCCTGTGTTTGGTATTGCGCCAAGTGTTAGGACCAGTTGGGATTGTGCGTCATGCGTAAGCGTTTCGATGACTGGCACAAGTTTATGTAACACATAAGGGTGGGCTAGCGGAGTTGTAAATAGTATATTTTTATGTTAATGTAGTTGTTTCATGATTCGAAATCAAATAAATTTGTTTTGACTTATAACAGTGAGTTTTTGAAAAATATTAGAACATAAACGTATGCGGATCGGTAAAAGAACGTTCCCAGGTGCGGGCGGCAACAATTATTGCCATGAAAAAATAGCTGTAAATGCCGTTTATTTTGGGCCAGATGGCATTTCTTTACTGTTTTCCATCAAAATACATCAAATGGTGAGTAAAAACATAAAACATTTTTAGCATATACCACTTTCTATAGCATGCATTTTAGCAGGGAATGTGTTAAACTTAAAATATATTTGCATTTTTAAGGAAACATTTTTATATTTCCAGTGTGGCGGTCACAAGGTCTAAAGAAGTGCCTGTCTTCGGACCACCCATACATGAAGGGGCAACTTTTAACAAATCTAAAGCGTTTGCAGACTTCCTTTTGGCTAAGGGTAAATGATTATTTTATACAATTTTGACCAGTGGAAATTTTTATTATTATTTTTTAAATTTAAAACCTCAACTGCCCATCAACATGAACCTAGGATCTGTGCGGTGAATTAAAGACAGTGAGGTACCATAGCTGCGTGTGTCACAAAGGCTAGCTATGGGTGATGATCTGATGATCTGTCATGAGTCGCTGGCAACTGGTTTTGACCTAGCAACCTTTGACTTACTGGGCGTTAGTCCTGAGCATAAGGTGCCGGTGTTTTTTATTTATTATTTTTTTTGTCAGTATTTAAATTTTTTGTTTGTTTAGAATCAATGTTCCTGAAACAATTTCTTAAGGATATTCAATTTGACATGGATAAGTCTTAGTTCTGCGGCGAAGGGGATTGGCAATTTGCGAGACCAAAATTTGAAACAGTGACGTCATAGTTTGGTTAAAAGAACAAGAACTGTTAAGATGAACCATGAAATATACCTCGTATGTATTTTACTAATATGCCTACTACTATGGGTTAGTGTTTAATATGCTACTTTTTAAACCTTGAGCGGGTGCTTCACCAATGAAACACGAGAGGGCGCATGCAAAGTTTTACTCCGCAACGCTAAATCGCACGAATTCGACCCATCTTATTTGTTTTTATAACATAGTATTGCATTTAAATGTCAAATAAATTGATAAAATACAACGCTCCATCGTTAATTTAATTACTTATTAACTAAATTTGAGTAACAAACATAGTAATAAACATAGTTAGTAATTTTCTAGTATGAGAATGGTGTTACGGGGGAGTGTGTATGCGGAGTCTTGTTCCGCAATAATAAGATTGAACATCGACGCAAACCAAATATATGAAATGACAGTATTATAAATTAAATAAAAACAAAATTATATTTTGGTTTACACACACACATTCATATGTGTATTCTATTTAGAGAATGCCTCCACAAACTGATAGTGCTTCACTGTATTGCACTTCACAAGGAAACAAAGGAGGGTGGGGGTTGTAAATAGTTTCGGGAGATTCCTGAAATGAGGCATGGAGCCTCACACGGCTGCCGATACCCGATATGTGTATTTATTTTAACAAAAAGTACACGTATGGAGGAAAACTCAACAAGCGATCTCTCAAGGGTTAAAGTACATTGATTCACCTCACACATACAGGAGATACATAACACACATGTAGACAGATTTCCATCACTTGTCAAATTACAAATATTATTTTACATGATACGTAAAATTGATTACATTAAAATATCTTTGTGGATATGATTCATAAGAGCTTCCTGTTTCTAACCATATTTTTACTAGTAATGTACTTGTAACAATATGTAAGATTCGAAATATGACAATTAAAAGTTTAACAGTCAGTTTATTTCATTACAGTGATCAATGCAGAAAACGCAGCACATCGTTCAGAGAAGTTTTCCACGATGGCTACACGAACAAGACAAGAATACCTGAAGGACCTTGTTACCAACTATTCAACCACCACTTGTGTCGAATCTAGTCAGAAGTTTTGTAAGTTCTAGTTGTGTAACAGGCAAAAAATAGTTAGAGCAATATAAATAAAGTTGTTCCATCAAAATAGTTTGTTGAAATATTTTATGTATGTACAAATAGTATTCACAGTAAAAATAGAAAATTTTAAGTAGAAACTAGAAGTAAGCCCGCCTTTAGAACAGTCTTTTTGATTCAGTCAAGATTCAATGTGGTTCAGTGTGGATTCAATGTATTTATTTATACAATATGAATAAATAGTTACCTAAAGTAGAAAAATAAATAATTTAAATAAAAGATGAATAAAAGAGCCTACTAAGGTACTACTACCTGGGCGGCTGACGGTATTTCTCGCAGCACAATGAACAATCATTTGGCCATATTCACTGCCCTAAAACCAATATGGTGGCTTTGTTGAAATATTTAGTGACTGAAATTAGTTGTTAGGTGACTTTGGCCTGTATGTGGGCGCTCCCGTACTGCTTTTGACGAGGTAATTCGCGAGTCACCACGGCCAGCTGTTTTCACTTTCGCTAACCTTATTTATCAATATGTGTTTATTTTCATTGTGTTTTAACAGTAGTGTATATTGTGTGAACGTTTTTATTGAATAGGATTTATTAACTAATTATTATTAACTGAAATAGCTCATCCAGATGAAAAAATTGCATTTCAATAATTAAAAATGAAGCTAATTTCTAATTTATACTTTATTCAAACTACCTAAATCCAAAACGAACATTGGGAGGATAATATTTTGATTTTTTTACACTAAATGAGCAGGGATTGTGATTTTCAGTAGCGCTTTAAGGGTTAAGCATAATTTTTATATTATATCAATTATATTACATTACAAATTTTTGTCATTAGTCAAATTTGTTTTAATAAAGTATCATTTGAAATGTAAACAAACTAAAATTGATTTTGAAATTTGTCAGAAGGTTATTTCTTTCTGTTACATTACCTAATTAATGCATGACACGTTCAGTTCAACTTATAAAATGTTGAACATGTATAAACTGTATAAAACATAAAATATCAAAATTCCAAGCAATGTACAGAAAAAACTCAAATTTATTTATATATATTATATATACATTTAACTTTATATTTTTTTAGTTAGTTTTAATGTTATCTGAAAGTGACAGTTTATTTCTGAAATGAAACTAAATATTACTGGTTTTGCAGTGTAAATGCAATAGCCTGAATGGGATTAGTGTAAAATATTGGTAGGAAATCTTTATTCAAACAAAATTTAAATCTAATTCACCATTATATAATGTCATAAATCTTGCTAATGATTAGTGTAGTTTCACTTATTTATTAAACAATTTTACTATTATTTTAATGTTGATGGTTGCTTTTTTTCAGCTATGTTGTCATTCAGCAGTAAAAAGAAGACGGCATGGAAGCCGAGGTTGGTAGCAGATGCAACACAGCGAGGTGCTATCTGCTGGCAGGTACGTTCACCCTTTGATCAATCATGTAAATACTATGAGGGCTTTCCAGAAAGTAGATTATCTTTCCGTTTGGTAGAACGTTTCAGTTTTTTGCACTCAAAAACCTTATTAATGCACACACCTCTGAGTTTGCGGCATTTTTATTTAATGCAGGAATTTCAAACTGTCTCGGTAACTCAAGGGAGTACAGTAGGAACCTCTAATAATGCTAATAGTTAATGTTAGGAAAAGATTTCCATTATTCCGTTGTAGGGGTGTGTGATGCATCAAAAATCTATTAAAATTTCAATTTGATTCAATGCAGAGGTAATCAAAATCCTGATGCATTAAAAGTGAGTCCGATGGATTGGGTACTCTGCAACCCTAATGACAGAGCTTACACCGAATTCGAGGTTTTGAAACGGATAAATCTATAATATTATAAAGAAGAGGTGGTTTCTGTATGTTTGTTTGTGGGTTTGTGTGTTTGTGGGTTTGTGTGTTTGTGTGTTTGTGGGTTTGTTGTGGCAAGTGAACGCAAAAAATACTGAACCAAACAGTTTGAAATTTTACACAAAGACAGATCTTAAACTCATGCAACACATAGGCATACTCATTTCCTTAAAATCCTCTCGGGCTACGCCCTGTGAACGTCCTAAGTTTCAATGTTTACATTTTTACAAAATGAAAACATAAAATTACTTGAATGTCAACAGCTGTGAACACTAAAATTTGACAGTTCGAGAAGCAGAAGACATGGTTGCTGTAAATACCCTGGGATTCAATGTTTACAGTTTTTAATGTCAACATCCGTTTACTTTACATTTTGACAGTTCGGTAAGAAAAAGAAATAAAGTTAATTTTTACACATAAACTGCTGGATCGAAATTAGTGAATTATTAGTTCAAAATAGTGGAATGGTAGATTTTTTAAATTTTCTCCCGATGCCTGCCTCTATTACGTTAATGCTTATCCTCTCCCAATATTTGACATATGTTACTTTGTCATGTTTAGATATATACTTAGACACGTGTTTTGTCATTTTGTAAACAATAAAGAATTAATTATCAATAACTTAAATGTATCTGTAGAGCCTACACCTCTCAGCCTTTTTTACCCGTGCGAAGAACGGGTACTTTGTCTAGTTTATTATAAGTCTGTGCTTTTTGCAAACCAATTTTCCTGTTTATTTTGTTATTTAAACTGAATTTTTTATTCCGTTCTCAAAATCAACAAACAAGTCGGTGAAGTTTCTATCAAGATTATAGCTTATGATCATGACGATTACAATTTGTAATGGAAGTTGTTTATGGTTAGGTATTCCTCTGCAGGACACTATTGAACATCAATACTAAAAACAAATACATCAACAAATAGTAAGAAACATATTTTAAATATGAGTAATGATTGAATAATTATAAATAAAAATATTGTAATCATAACTAATTTAATTTTTAAAAGTTGTATATTATTTTAATATTTTTTTATTATTAAATATGAATTTGATTAGATTTTATTTGACATTTGTTTTTGGTATACAATAATTAAGACAGTTGTTATTTAGTTGAGTGGTTTATAGTGTATATATAATATATTTTTACTATATGCTGTCCTACATTATTTTTTTAAATAATTATTCTTGGTTTCATTTTAAGTCTCGTTAAGGCTATCTCTACGAATTTTAAGTTATTAAAAATGTTTAAAAAGTTATTAAAAATGTAAAAAATGGAAATATTTTAGTGTAGACCTCAACAAAAATCTTTGTAACTTGAAAGTTATCAAACTAATTATGAACTGTACAATTTGGTGAATAGTTTAATATATTTTTTGGCTTTAATTTCAAGGTTTTTTATTATCTTAAGATATATGATTTTTGTTTTTGTTATGTTGTATGGAATTGAATCGCATTGATTCAAATTGGAATTCCTTGAATGACATAGTTGTATCGAATAAAAATTTTTTTCTGCATCGCACACCCCTATTCTGTTGTCCACTAAATCATATAATACGATTTATTTTTAATGTTCACTTTTCAGCATTTCTGTTTCGATTTGTACACAATTTTTCAAATCACTTTCTCAGAATTGGATTGATGAATTAGGATTCAATTGTGTTTTTGCAAGGACTTGGATACATCTACCCTACTTTGCTTCAACTTAAATAAGGTTCTGACTCACAGAAAATATTTTTTAAACAAATAGCTGTTTGTAAGTCCAGGAACATTCTTAAGTTTGATATTTCTTGTCAGGTGGTGCTGGAAGACTCCAGTCAAGCCACGTTGGTGGACTGTATCCTGGCTGTGTCGGCCGACACCCTGCTGCTGGTGGAAGAGGCCAGTCGGGAGATGGTGTTCGTCACGCCTTGCAAGAGCGTCCTGGGCTGGACCACCAATACTAACAGGTGCGATTTTTTGCTCGATAAAATAAAACCTTTGCAAAATAGATTAGAGACTTTATAGAATTAAAAAGATTAGTCTTTTTGTCAGTGTTGTAAAGAGAAGGGCATACGTTTTATAATTAAAGAATCATATTAAATGGTCCTAAAATTATTGTAGTTCTCGACATTTATTCATTTCCTGGTTTTATCAGTTTTCACTATAAACAGTTTACAATAAGTGATCTTACATTCTAAACAATGGGACTTTATTTATGCACAGGGAAGGTAGAATATTATCATTACTATCTATCTCCAACTTACACTATTACAGTTCATTCCTTCCTTTATTTAATTTTACCTAAAACAGTTACAGTGGACAAAGAAACTGTAGGGAAAAGGCTGCCAACCTCTTCAAAGAATTATATCTTAAAACACATATCATATATACAAACTGTAATTAACCTCGTCGCAACAGACTTGCATACTTAGCGAATTTCCAAATAAATTATATAATAATAATAAATGACAAGTTTGATCAATATCTGTTTATAATGTCTCTGTATATGAGAGTTATTTGCCTATTAAGATTAACGTGGGAAAGAATATGCAGGTTTGCTGCTGTGAGGAACATTGAAAGTAGGCATTTCTAGCATAAACATTTTTCATTATGACAATTTATACCAAGTTTCATAAACATCGGACCATAAATAAAGGAGTTTGCCTATTCTCTATATGATTATACCTACCTTGTGGTCTGATCGCTATTTCAATAATCTAATCTAATTATCATGGGAAAAGAGTTAGCTGCCTTGATAAACACATAAACCATGATTTTTAAGCATAAATGGATAGATCTCATCATCATGAAGATAAATACTAAGATCAATTCCAAAAATATTGATTGATATGTGAAATATTAATTTTTTCTTATCCTCCATAAGATAACATTGGAACCCCAAAATATAACATACTGTGTTTAGTTTAAGCGAATTTCCCATAGGGAAGAAGCTATTACCGTAGGTCTCATGGCGAGACTTAAGCCCGGGACCATATTATTTTTTCTTCTTTAGGTGCCCAGAGTCCAAAAACAATAGTCGTTAAAATTGTTATATATATACAGTGGAACGTATAAAACTGTCCTTTGTTCGAAAATATCTGTAATGATCTTCTATTCAAATTTTGTCTTGGACCCAGAATTTTATATGAAAACAATGTTAAAATATCCTGGTTAATTCGAATAATTTTTTGGATAATTCGAAGTTTTTACAGCATAAATCTATAAAGTGAACTAGTCATTGTGTGCGATTTTCCAAGAAACGACGTCCGTTTGTCCTCAGACTATTAGTTAAATCAACGAATACGCTTTTCCATTAATGCTGTTGACTGGTCACATTATATCTCATAGTCCACTACTGCTCATAAATCACAACATTGACACTCTAGTCTCACTACACGGCGCCGACGCAGTTCAGTATGTGTATCATTGATGGTGGTTTTATTCCGATATTCGTCGTCTTTGTTTCGTGTTGGCTTTTGTGACTTCATCTGCGTTCATGTTAACACGTCGTGTGTATGATGGCTTTGTCAAAATGAACCTACAAATCTTTGACATTGCAAGAATAAATAGCGGCGATCAAGGAGGTAGAGAAATTTTAATTTGAAATAGCTAGTTTCGATCCAAACACATTATCGACATTTAACAAAAAATTAGGATTTTTAATCAATAATTCTTTTTAACCTAACTTTATTAATATACAATGTTAAAACATGTTGTGTGTTATTTTCAACCACATGAAAAAACTTTTCTAATTCGAATTTTTGGATAATTCAACTGGTCCCTTGTTGGTTCGAATTATCCATTCTACTGTTTATCTTATAGTTTTATATATATACTGCTTTACAGTGAACTTGACATTCTCCCTCACCAGTTTAGTAAATTGTAATCAATTTTTTTTTCCATATTCGAATTACGTTCGTGTTATCATATTATTATTATTTATATATTTTTGTATTGTGCTTCGTCAATTCGAACCTCTGCGAAAAAAATTATTTAAAAAATTCGTTAGAAGTTTTTGATTTTGAAAAAAACAATCAAAAATCTTTTTAACATGATATTATAATAAATGAATTTATTAACAATTTGTTAAAGTCGATTGTTTATTATTCCCACTTATTTCAAACAAATTTTCTATTTGTAAATTTTTGAAATTCAATTTTTGGTAAATTATAAAGAGTGACAAAAAATTATATTATTTATATATATATATATTTATGTGTGTGTGTGTGTGTGTGTGTGTGTCTGTGAACACGATAACTTTCGTAAAAATGGTCCGATCGAGACCAAATTTGGTAGAGACGTGTATTCCTACAAATGCTTGGACGAGTTCGTAAACCAGACATAACAGTCAACCTGTACAGATAGTTTGGGGGGGTTGTATACCCCAAAATGGGGTTTTTTGCGTTTTCCACATGTAATTTTTTAAAATTTATTATGGAATCAGCTTAAAAAACTGCACAATTAAGTTCCTTAAAGTTTTTCTCTATCTCCAACGGTTACCCAGATATTAAAAAATCTAAACACAGTATGTTGTATTGTGGTGCCCAATGTTAATCTTATGGAGGATAGGGAATAAAACTTGATATTTAGCTTCATGTGGTTGAGATCTATCCATTTATGCTTAAAAGTCATAGTTTATGTGTTTATCATGGCAGCAAACCTGCATACTCTTTTCCCATATTAATCATATAGTGAATAGGCAAAATCCTTTATTTATGGACAGATGTTGATGAAAGTTGATTTAAATGCTCAAAATACTCAAATTAATTGTTTACGCTAGAAAGACCTACTTTCAGTGTTCCTCACAGCAGCAAACCTGCATACTCTTTCCCATGTTAATCTATGGAGAGTAGGCAAATAATACTCATATTTATTGACAAATAATGATCAAACTAGTCATATATTATTATTATTATGTTATTGATTGGGAAATTCGCTGAGTACGCAGGTCTGCTGCGACGGGGGTATTTTTTAATATCTCGGTAACTGTTGAAGATAGAGAAAAACCTAAAGGAACTGAATTGTATAGTTTTTAAGCTGATTCCAATGGTAAAAAATAACATTTTTTCAATTTGTTCAATTGCATAAGAAAAACGCAAAAAACCCAATTTTTGAGTACAAACCCCACCCCAAACTATCTGTACAGGTTGACTGTTATGTCTGGATTATGAACTCGTCCGAGTAAATGTTGTAATACACGTCTCTTCGGAATTTTGATCTTGATCGGACCATTTTTACGAGAGTTATCGATTTCATAGACACACACACACACACACACACACACACACACACACACACACAAATATATATATATATATATATATATATATAATTTTTAACCACTTTTTTTGGCCTCTGGGTACTTTAAAATAAAAAATAACTTGGTCCCGGATTTAAGTCTTGCCATGAGACCTACGGCATTAGCTTCATCCCTCTGGGAAATTCGCTAGAAAAAAATACTCAAACATATATGTTTTTACAACATTCATATAGGGCTACTTAAGCATAAGTTTATGGTTTTGAATGAAATATTTTTGGTTTCAGTTTACGTTTGTATTACCACCAAGGAGAGTGCATGACTGTACACATGAGAGAGAATGGAGACCGGGATGAACTAATGGAGGTAATTCCCAGGTTTTGTTGTTTATCAATATCAGGGAAATTTTACTAATAGGTTTAATTGTTTCCTTTAGTACTTCTCTAGTTGGATATTGATAGGGGTGTACCCGTAATAAGTTGTAAATATTTGGAATTAAAATGTTTTCTAAAATTTTGTCTGCTAACCTTGGGTGTCTAGCAAAGGTGGTTAATTTTTTTATTTTGGTAGGAGAGTTAATGGGTTCAAATCCCGAGATGCTCGTACAGGTTTTCAAAAAAAATTACTGATAAAAAGAAAGAAAACTAGAAAGAAAACTGGCAAAGAAACTAGCCACAAAAAGTTCTTAAATGTAGGGTATCTCATTGTACAGTAATTAAGATTACTTTTAATTTTAAATAAGTTAATTGTGTAAGCAAACAGTGATGTTATTGAACTAGCAATACCATTTTCCTGGTTTAACGATTATTAAATTTTTACTATTCGTCATCATTTAATCTAGCCTATCTTTTATTTGACCAACTGTCAGGTAGTTAAAAGTTTGTATGGTGACATTGATCAGGTTGTGGTGAGGCTACGCTCGGTGACGCAAGGCAGTGTCGCACAACAGCTGACACTCAAGCGCAACCCTCTGGGTCAGCTGGGGTTCCATGTGCAGCCGGACGGTGTGGTAACACAGGTGGAGAAGCTGGGGCTGGCGTGGCAGGCGGGCCTGCGCCAGGGTGCTCGGCTCGTTGAGATATGCAAGGTGGGTGATAAATAATGCCAGTGCAACACAGAAAAAATATATTAAGTACAATGGAGAATCAACAGAAAAAACAAAACAAGTACGGTAAAAGAGCTCCAAAATTTGTTAAAAAAACAGACACGTGTTTCTGGCAGTTTAAAGAAATCACAACCACCCTGCGACTTAGTGTGAATTAAATTTTATAGTATAACCTCGGTATGATGAATTTCTTGTTATAACTAATTGTTCAAAATCGTCTAATACTTTTTATTAGAAACAATGCTGATATCATCTCAATATAAAACAGTATTAACAACCTCTACTAAATTTTTTTATCTCGGCAAAGTAAATTACCCTTGGTATTAAAAATGTTTCATATTTTAAACTAAGTAGCGAATTTTGTCCCTCTATCATTCATCATTCATCATTCGAAGGGGCGGATTTCCCAAGGCGCTTCAGCCGTTGCAGCTTTTTGCGCACCCCTAAAATTCTCTTTCCTGGAGAATCAGGAATCTTCTAGATGAAGAGACCTGTAAAACTGCAG
The DNA here is from genome assembly GCA_023375725.1 of Nephotettix cincticeps. Classification (NCBI taxonomy): domain Eukaryota; kingdom Metazoa; phylum Arthropoda; class Insecta; order Hemiptera; family Cicadellidae; genus Nephotettix; species Nephotettix cincticeps. Next base: position 118,123,471 of record CM041791.1, read on the forward strand.
CATCCTGTCAACGAGCTCGTCAGGAGGCAGAAAACTACCCCTTACCAAGTTGCCCAGAGTGGAGGACCTTACCTCTGCCAGCTCTGCGCAATCAAAGAGTAGATGATCTGCAGTTTCCTCCTGCAGATAACATTTCCTACACAGGGGGTCGCCGTTGAAGACCCCCATACGTAGTTGGTGCTTCCTCAGATTACCATGAGAGTCGGTAGAGCATGAGACTCTTTGTCCCTCTATATCAACTATGTCTTATTATATGTCTGTGTATCTTATGTCTTCTATCTTATGTGTCTTAACTATGTCTGTGTATATGTCTAAACACAGAAACTTAATGTAAATTTGAAAGCTTGCTCACAGTAGTCCAGTGTAGAGAAGTTTTTCAGTTCATGTTATGATACTGAACAATGTGGAACTTATTAGGTACATATTATAGTGTCAATGGACAGTGAGAGAAAGTATGGTAGGTTTTGAAACTAAAAATATACAACTATAACGTCAAAAAATCCCACAAAAAATGGAAATTGCAAAATAATTTTGTATTATTGAGAAGAGATACTGTGAACCTGGATATTGAAAATTTCCAGCTATAATCTAGACAAGAAATCCTTGTTATAGCAAATTTTTGGCCCAGTTCCTAGAGATTTGCTGCATCGTCATTTTACTAAATAAGACCATAATAGATTAAAGATGAAAGACTAGATTATCCATGATGTGATTATCCATCAGATCTGTCCGTTGTCACCACAGGTGGCAGTGTCAACACTGAGCCATGACCAGATGGTGGACCTGCTGAAGACGTCGATGCTGGTGACGGTAACTGTGATCCCTCCACTTGGGGACAGCACTCCTCGGCGTGGCTGTGCATTACAACACTGCGGATACAGCCTGTCATCTGCCTATGAAGGCGACTACGAGAACCTGGCCTCACCTGACAGCGGACCGACCTCTGGGGCTGCAGCGCTGCAGACTGCTGTGCCCGCCAACCACAGGCGCAGGTGAGAACAAAAAATGGCTATTGATACTATGTAATTCTATTCGTAACAGATTAAGAAATCAGTGAGCCATTTCCATTTCCATGCTTCGTGTCTAAAACTTTTTTTTAAATCATGAAAAATATAAACAGTAAACCAAGTATAATGTATTATATATTTTTTTATTTAGAAAACATGCCTATAAGGAAAATAGGACACATGTTATAGATACCTTGTGTTGGAGTAGGAATAATTCACTTGAAACACAAAGTTTTTTTTTAATAAATTTTCCACTTTGTAAGTCTTCCCTTCTAAGACTATTTGAAAATCACTAAAGGTTCAAATATAAAAATCTTCAAAGTTTAATTATAAATAAAAAAGGTTAGATACTTATGTACGTATGTTAGATACTAAATTTATGGTAAAAGAGGTATGAGGAAATACCCCTGTCGCAGCAGACCTGCGTACTTCAGCAAATTTCCACCTCAATAATATGGCAATAATAATACAAGTATATGACAAGATTGATCAATCAATACCTGTTGATAAATAAGAGTAATTGCGTATTCTCCGTAACATTAACATGGGAAAGAGAAACACTGCTTTGAGAAACACTAAAAGTAGGCATTTTTACCATAAACTATTTTTATTTTGACCATATACCAAGTTTGATCAATATCTGGACATAAATAAAGGAGTTTGCCTATTCTCCATAAAATTAACATGGGAAAGTGTATGGCGGTTTTCTGATGTGAGGAACACATAAACTATGATTTTTTAGCATAAACTTATGGATCCCAACCGCATGAAGCTAAATGCAAAGTTTTATCCAAAACTATTGGTTAATAAGGGAAATAGAATTTTCCCTTATCCTCCATAAGATTAACATTGGAGCCTGTAAATACAATGTACTGTGTTTAGATTTTGTAATATCTCGATAACCGTTGGAAATAGAGAAGGAATTAAATTGTGTAGTTTTTTGAGCTGATTTAAAAAAAGTTAGAATTATAGATTTAAGATAGAAAGATAAAATTTAAATTTTTTAAAAATTACATGGGAAAAATACAAAAAACCTATTTTTGGGGTACAAATTCCCCCAAACTAGAGGTGAGTCGGGACCACAGTATCTGATACTTTGTAACAGATACTTGTCAGTCCCACGTGTATCTGATACTCAAAACCAAAAGTATCTGATACAGGAGTATTTGAGTACTAAACTCCTACTGTTTGGGTACATGTACCGCTGAACCTCTAAATCCAGTCTGGGGACTCGTCTCGAGTATCTGCACTCTGTACTAGTGTAAACTGAACTGAGTACTTTTAACCAACACAGTATCTGATTCCACTGGATTGTCTGCTTAGGCTTTGTTTACTGTACTGATGATCCTGACGAAACATAACTGGTTAGTTTCCGTTCATAATTAATTGTTTTTTACGATGACTTAAGGATATTTGAGGTTATGTCCCAATACAATTAGTTATTTTAACTAAACAAATTTTATTTGATATAATACGTAGGTGATATTTTAATTTGAGTTTAATATTCTGTCCAAAAATACATAATTAATTGTTAGTGAAAATAAGATCCACTTATGTATGAAAATTATTTTTAAGTGATATCTTTATGACAATAAACCGTCTTAAGAACGGATAAGTTATAATTTTGTAAATAACCTATAAGTACTGCTAGTGGTATCAATACGGATACACTGTAGCAGAGGTACTAAATATCGTCAGCCGTGGTGAGTACTCATGAGTACAAAGTAATCACCAAAAGTATCAGATACTCGAGAGTACCAGTACCGGGAGTAATCAGTATCTCAATGTACTCATTTAGCCCATCTCAACCCCAATCTACTTGTTCCGATTGACTGATATGTCTGGATTACGAACTCGTCCGAGCAAATATAGGAATTCACATCTCTACCAGATTTGGTCTCGATCGGACCATTTTTACGAGAGTTTTCGTGTTCACAGACACACACACACAAATATATATATATAAATTTTGACGACTATTGTTTTTTTGCCTCTGGGCACCTAAATACAAAAAAAATAGCATGGTCCCGGGCTTAAGTCTTGCCATGAGACCCAAGGTAATAGCTTCTTCCCTATGGGAATTCGCTAAAATTAGAGGTGTGCGGATATCCGAAAATTCGGTTCGGATTCGGATCGGATCGGATATCCGAAACCGATCCGAATGTATTTAAGATATCCGATCCGATCCGATAAATATCCGAATTTGTGTACTGTTGTGTATTTTGTGTACTGGCGGGGGACCGGATGCAAGCAGAACCCTTAGAATGTTTAAATGGTTTGTCAAGAGAGGGTTTAATTGAATGTGCCGCTGTTAGTTTAGATAGTTCACCACTTAGTCTTGTTTTATGCATTTATAGACCACCAAAGAAGGACAGGGCTAGTTTAGAGTGTTTTTTTCTATATTAGATAAATTACTTAGGAAAGCTTTTAAGAGATTTAATAAAGGAAAAATCTTTTTGACCGGTGATTTTAACATCAATATTCTCAAAAACGATAGTCTTAAATCTCAATTCTTAAATTTACTTAGTAGTTTTGATCTGCATCCCAATTTTAACATTCCAACCCGCATTACTCCATCTTCGAAGACCTGTCTGGACAATATATTCACAAACTTCCGCCCTCACTCATGCAACACCATTGAAACTGGTCTCTCGGATCACATAGGAAATTTTGTGACTTTTAATCTGAAAATTCCAAAGGTTGGTGGGGTCACTGTCTCAAAACGCTGCTTCTCAGAGAGAAATATTCAACATTTTCTTTCTGAGTTGCAGTCGGAGGACTTTGACATAATTCAAAGTGAAAATATGCAAACTAATGAAAGGTATAGGATTTTCATTGGCAAAATTAGACAAGCGCTTTTCACAGCCTTTCCTGTCAAAATTTGTAAGGCTTCTTCATCTCAGAAGGGTCAAAAAAATTGGATAACTTTAGGAATCAGGATTTCCAGTAAAAGAAAAAGGGAGGTGCATGAGATGTCCAGATGGTGTAATGATAAGAAATTTCTTGATTTTGTAAAACAATATAAAATAATTTTCAAAAAAGTTGTAAAAGCAGCAAAACTTAAGGCCAAGAGTGATTACATCTCAAAATCAAAAAAACAAAGTCAAAGCTGTGTGGGAGGTTGTGGTAAAGGAAAGTGGTAGGAAGGACAAAAAAACAGAAATCGAAAAATTGTTGATAATAACATTTTAATTACAGACAAAAAGAAAATAGCAGAAACTCTCAATAGTCATTTTTGTAATGTCACTAAGAAACTGAATCTTAACCCAAACTTGTCACAAGCTCTTTTGAATGTAAAAAATACTGTTAACCCTAAGGCTGTGCTGACATGTTTTCGGCCAACAACAGAGAGAGAGGTTTTTCAAGTGATCAAATCTCTTGAACCAAAGAGATCTGCTGGCTGGGATGAGGTTTCTCCTTTTTTATTAAAAAGATGCTTCCACATTTTGACTGCTCCTCTTACCTTTCTCATTAATAACTCACTCCAGTATGGAATTTTTCCAAACCTTTTGAAACAATCAATAATCAAAGCAATACCAAAGAAAGACAACATTCCCACTTTAGACAACCTGAGGCCAATCTCTCTGCTCAAAGGTTTGTTGTCTCAGTTGTCTCAAAGGTTTTTGGAAAGATAGTTTTTGCAAGATTGTATGAATTTTTTGAGGAAAATGAACTGTTGAAAATGAAAAGCACAGCACATATAATTTTTGAGTTTGTGGATCGGATTGCTAATGCCGTGGATGGGTCGCAGTTTACTGTTGGGGCAATCTGTGACCTATCCAAGGCGTTCGATTCTGTCAACTTTGAGATCCTCATTGAGAAGCTTAGGTGCTGTGGCATAGCTGGAACTGCTTTGAGCTGGCTGCAGTCTTTCCTGACAGGTAGAGAACAGAAGGTGATGGTGAATTCAGGAGCACAAAGTGGCTTTAGTAAAGTGGTTTCAGGAGTCCCTCAAGGCTCCATCCTGGGTCCCCTTCTTTTTCTTGTATATTGCAATGACCTTCCAAACCTAACATCCAATGCACAGATCTTGATGTATGCAGATGACACCTCCGTTGTCTCATCCAGCTTAAACAAATTTGAGCTATCCCAGAATCTGATTAATACTCTAGACAAAATAGACTCTTGGTGTGATGCAAATGGCCTCAAATTGAATCAAACCAAAACTCAATTTATTAACTTCCACATCAATCACAGTAGAAATCCTCAATCAGACGATTCTTATCTTCCTGCTCACTTCAATGCGGTTGTCTCTACCAGATTTCTGGGCCTTGAAATTGACTCTACTTTTTCATGGCATCATCACGTTGAGTCTCTTCTTCCTCGGCTAAGTAAAGCCAACTATGCTCTGCTTTCCATTTCTCAATCTGTGGATTTCAAGGTCCAAAGGCAGGTATATTTTGCTTATTTCCATTCTCTAATTTCTTATGGTCTATTGATCTGGGGAAATTCAGCCGAGGCAATCAAAGTTTTTAAGATGCAGAAAAGAGCCATCAGACTGCTTTCCGGTTCAGGTCCTAGAGATTCTTGTAGGCAAAAATTTAGGGATCTTCATATTCTTCCACTTCCATCTCTCTTTATTCTTCAGTGTCTACTATTTGTTAAATCAAACCTACACAGATTTTTTTCTAATAACCATCATCATCAATATTCCACTAGAAATGCAGCAGTTTTGCAATACCCTATTCACAAAACAACTTTCTTCGAAAACTCACCATCATATTTCTGTTTAAAAATTTACAATAATTGCCCCACTCACATTAAGGATCGGCCCTGTCTCAGCAGGTTCAAAAAGCTAGCTGCGGAGTACCTTCTTTGGAAGTGTTGTTACAGCCTCAATGAGTACTTGAATATAGATTGAATGGCTCCGAGTACACAAATAGACGGTAACAGACTTGAACTGCCTTTTTTCATCTTCAGTTAGGGCAGTTATGTATCTCTTAGCTTAGAGAAATGTATTATTGTATCAATTGACAAATCTAACGCACAAGCAACTTTATTTGCATGTAAGGGCGAAAACAGATGATTGTAAATAAATAAATAAAAAAATAAAAAATTTTCGGATAGACTGTATAATACAGCAATTTGAACAAAAACAACGAGATTTTCGTCGAGGTAATACCTGCGAAGCTGGAATAATTTTTGCTTAAACCTTGATAAGACGACGAAATTACGTAGTCTTTCATCAAAACAATGTCGTTGACTGGTAGACGCGATACACTTATAGCGATTCGAATGACGACCGCAGATGACGAAATTACACAATTCATATCCAATCGGAATGTAAGAACGTCATTGGGCGGTCTGAGGATGTGGTATGATTATTCGATTCTTCAACTACGCATTTAAGTAACCGTAAGTTCTACACGATATTGCATTTTGAAATACAAAGCATAGCGTCATCGATAGTTGCACCGAGTATCAGATTGCGGTTTGATAGTGTTCCATATAAAATTTCATTTCGGCTACGAAAAAACTTGAATTGTTGATTTAATGTTACTGGTAACAAACCATCATAATAGCTCGTTTTGCGACAGGGTTTCCGGCAAAAATAATACTACTTCATTCTGATCGTCTACGTAGACGATCAATTGTTTAGTTATCGCATTCTCAACTACTCCGGGTTTGAGCAATACGATAAAGTGTTGCCAAATTTACATTTGGCCTATTTCGTCGTTCAGTGTTCACATAACCAACAAATTTTCCACTTGTTTTCAATCTACATTTTATCTTTGTTAAATGGATTCAAGCGTTATTTTTAGATAATTTTAAGATGAATAACCAACTAGATTACGACGAGGTACCATAATTTCACGGGTTTCAATATTGTTACACAGCCGATCCGGGTATTTTATCTGCCAAATATTCCAACTCTGCGCCTGCGCACAGGCCTTTGTTTGATAGCAGCCGCACTGTCGACTGTCACTGCCCGGGATTTAAAGTACATAAGGAGAGGATTACAGTAGCTCTTTTTAAAATGCTACGGGAACACATAAACTGATACCTCTTGTTATTGGAAAGGCACAAAAAAAACCCAGGGCCTTTAAAAATGTGAATGTTGTCACTGCCAGTGTGTTATAAAAATCAAAAGTCTGCTTGGATGGATGAATATATATTTAAAGATTGGTTTGTAAATGAATTTGTACCTTCAGTAAAAACACACTAAAAAATCTAAAAATGCCGTGCAAAGCAATTTTGATTTTAGATAATGCACCTACACATCCAGAAGGAATTGAAGTTGAAAAGCGGAATACAGTGTGTACCACCACATGTTACAAGCCTGATTCAGCGATGGATCAAGGAGTGATTGAATGTTTTAAGAGACGATACAGGCGGAAAATGATCTGAAATCCTCAACCGAATGGATCTTGACAAGGGACTGGTTTTTGCCCTGAAATCAATTACATCAAAGAACGTCATTTACATGGTCGAAGTCTATGAGGAAGTACCGAGCTCGAAAATTGTAAAAATCATGGCGAAAGGCTTGGCTGAATTGGAGAAACCATAAAAATCACACAGAAGATACCCCATGATCAAAAAGAAGTCACCCATGATGAACTAGAACCAGATGACAATGTGGCTCTGTTAAACGAGCTTCAAAGAATACGGTGTGCCCGAGATTCAAAAACGATATGGAGATTGGATCGCAACTTGTGACAATGAGTTAGAAAATGAATTTTTAACAGATGAAGAAATTTTTCATAACTTACTAAAGGACGGGAAAAGAACTCGTGAAGAAAGAGGGGAAAAGACGACGAAGATATATTTCCCATGCCGAAGCTAGAAATGCACTACAGTTGGCTGCATTGTACATTGAACAGCAACAAACTCTACCGCTGTTGACGTCATGTTCATAAAGAAGTGGAGAGACTATGTTGCATTCAAGATGGCGATTAAGGGGACAGAAGAAAATAACTGACTATTTTGGTTAAAAAAATACAGTACTGAATCAAGTCAAGTTTTTTTTTCTATACAGTGATTATGAATTGTATTTTTCCTTGTGTGTGCTTGTGATTTTATAATTTTGTGAGTGTTTATTAAAATGAGTTAAATTTATGTTACTTCTTCTTATTCTTATACATTACGGTGTCTCATTGATCAAGGGACATGGAAGATCATAAGGACTATTGGGTGAGTAATGGCTACAGTAGTTTTAAAAGTTTAGGAACAGTTTTTAAAAGCTTTTTTTCCACGTGTTTGAATGATTTTAACACCTATTACGACTATTTACAATATTATTCGGTTTAACCGACCTTTTTCGTTATCCGACCACGGTCCGGTCCCGTAGGGGTCGGTTAAGAGAGCTTCTACTGTATAAGGTTTCTGTTGATTTAATTTGTGAATTACGCCATATTAAAATTTGTTACTGGTAATTGTTATTTTGTAAATTTGTATTTATTGATGGAATAAACTTATTATTATTATTAATTTTAAATGCAATGAAGTAAAAAATTTAGTTTTGTTGTTCATCCTAGGAAGAATTTATGATTTTTTATGTAAGTTTACCATTTAATAATTTTGATAACATATTATTGATTTTTTCCTAATTTACTCTTAGATAAGTCTGATTTCACTTTTTTATTGCGAGTATCCGAATCCGAAAACTATCCGATCCGAACCCAAACTATCCGATCCGAAAAAATAATTCACTATCCGCACACCTCTAGCTAAAATGTAAAACAATTTACACACATAATGGAACAAATCCACTATAGTCGGAGTCAGGGAAGAAGACACAAACCGAAACACATTCCGTGAAATTCTTTGCAATAGGGGGAACACCAGAATAACTAGGTAACACTTTCCTCTCTTGCAGGTGAATTAAGCCTATCTTCCAAGTCTGATAATGTTGGCTCATAGTTGTAATCTTTTCCTGACAAAATATCTCCAATTGAAACATTGTCAGGTATATCTAGAGCGGAAATGTCACTGTCTGGTTCTGAAATATCATCCAATAAATTATCACCATCTAATAAATTTCGAATATCATCCAAACAACAAGGTTCAGCCATTTAAAACTTTCAGGGTAAAACTTTCAACAACAAACAAAGACGAAAAACACAGTTGCGTAGCAACAGCGGCACCAGCTTATTGCAGCATTTGGCGTTTGAATATTTTAGCCATTAAATTTATGCTATAAAAATCATGATAGGAATATAAAATTTGGTATATTTATATGCAGAAATAAGTTGGGAATCGATTTGTACAATTTATTTTATTAATTATATTAGTTTTAAAATATTAATGTATTTGAGTGGAAATTTTATTTTTTTTTTAATAATATTATATTTTATAAATTGTCCATAAACATGTTTTTTGATTTTTCCATAAATTAGATAGAAAGTGTGATTTGCTTATGAACAATGAAAATCTACCATAAATAAAAACTTAAATCTGATATAACATCTGTAAAAAAAATTTATCACTATGATTATTAAAAATGTACATTCACACATGATAAATCCAAAACTATTTTTTTAGATAAAGGATAGGACTCAAACCGAAGTATATCAAGTTTTTCAAAAATATTCATTAATATGGGATAAATTTTTTATCTATAAATTAAAATTAGATAAAATATGTTTTTAGTTTTTTAATCTTTCCTGAATAGAGAAAAATTTAAGGAACATTGTGTAGTTTTTAGTTGATTAATAAATATAAAATAAATTTTTAATAAATTTACATGTGAATAAAACAAAAATTTTGGGGTAAAATCCCCAAACAACAAAGACGATATTTTTAGCAACACAGAAAACAGCATACCAAATTGCGTAATTAAGCTATTAAAACATATATAATAAAAAAAATAAATATATATATAATATATATTTATATAAAAATTTTCACTATTGTTTTTATTGAAAAGAAGTAACATTGGTTAGTCTTAAAAATGTTGTAATGTAAAAAACCCGGTATTTTAAAAGGCTATCAATTATCCTGATATATTGATGATCCTGTTTTAAAATTGAACCTCTATCAATAGAATATTGGGAAGGATGGACCTTAAATCAAACATCAAACATCTATTATTCAAAGTACTCGTTAATTCCAAATTCCTCTGTTTTCCATGGGATTTTTTTTTTGAAGTGCCACTGTATTAGTAACTGACCTCAAATTAAAATAAACGGTACCAGTGGACTGACACATACTTTCTCCCTTAAGCAAATTTAAAAAAAGACAATCTGTAATAAAACTATCATGTTCTACAACGTTCTAAATATAATTTAATAATATATTGTTCGAATTGTATGGGGAAACCCCCTCCCCGATAATACCAAGCTTTTTTAAGCTGGTTTTGTTTGGTGATTTGACCTTACACTTCGTACCAAGTTTCATGGAAAAGGGTTGGAAAGTAAGGAAGAATCTGATTTTTTTATATTCTCCATAAGAATAACATTGGGCACTTTCAGACAACGTACTGCGTTTATCGTGGACAGTAAATTTAACTTTTCTCTGCAACCGTTAGTCGTAGACAAATAATTCAAAATACTAATTTGTTTAGTTTTTTAAGCTGGTTTCAATGGTACCAGTCAAGTTATACTTTACTTTTATTGTTTTCGCTGAAAATTTAAAAATTTGATTTTTTTGACATTTAAAAGCCCATAACTTTTGAACCGTCATTTTTACAGATATGTGGGTGGTGTCAAATTATTTTGTAGTCTGTGCACTATAAACTATCAATTTTTAATCAAAATCGTTGGAGCCGTTTTTGAGAAAATTGTATTTTTCACGTTTTTAAGGGTTTTTAGGGGTGAACTACCCTTAAAAATCAAAAATTAAAAAAATGAAAAAAACGCCTTGAGATACGGTGACTATATATATACATGCCAAATTTCATCTAAATCGGACCAACGTGGTAGGCTGTGGCACTGTACACATCCAGACACACACACACACACACACACACACACACACACACACACACACACAGACAGACACACGGACGGACAGACATCACGTCAAAACCCACTTTTTTGGATTCAGGGGACCCCAAAACGGATATATCCACCCTCAACTTAAATTCAAAAATTTTGACGAAAACAATACTTTCTCCATATACTATAGAAAAATATATACAGTTGATTAGTAAATAAAATAAGTGTGATGGATACCATTAAATTTACAGATATGAGAGAAGCTTTTCACCACCAAGGTCCAGTAATAGCTCGGGATATGGGACCGGGAGTAGCAGCAAGTCGTTCAGTGGTGGGGATGGCAGGTTTCCATCTAACATGGAGGTCACCGTGAGTCATTTGAATTATTTACTGTCTTCACTGAAAGATATTATTTTAACTCACCTTACATTCTGATAAAATTTAATGACTTTCACAGTTGGCTTACTGAAGATTTCTACTCACAATCGATTGATTTTCAACTTCAAAAATAGATTAGAATCGACCTTAAATTTACATCTGGTGGGTGTTTTAGCCTTAAATGAATGATAAAATCATCATACAACTCTTCTTTTAATAATCAGTATAAACAAAAAACACAAAATGTGCTCTTCCCTCCCTCTTCTGTACCACACATTTGCAAGCCAAATTGGGATTGCTCACTGTGGGGATTCTAACCTGCGTAGTTCCATTTGGCCATAACGTTTCGCTTGTCAGCAACGAGCCTTAGCCAGTTACGTTAAGTACCACCGTTTGAAAAAGCCTTTAAGTGGCTATAAAGCATACTTTTGCGGCAAAGCAGTAAACTCCAAGAGTTAGTTCCAGCTTTAGCTTACAGGCTGCTGTGAGTCCGCTGAATGTTTCAGCGACTAACGTTCACTACATTGACAACAGATGGCACTAACTGCCTGTAACCTGCCTCATGTTTGACCGTGACGGTCAAACATAAGTAACATGGCTGTTTGGTGTCACCAGTTGTTGCGTTAATTTATTTAGAATTAATAAGCCTTTAACAAAAACATAAAATCTGTCAAACCCATTATTATGGTGGAGCTAACCTCGTTCCCTGCCACAGGGCACAATGACTTCATCGTCAAGCGGCCATTCAAGTGATGATCGCTGGTATGAGCTGCTAGAGCCTCCGCCGGATCAAAGAGACTCTCCTCCTCCCCCTCTGCCTGCAAGACTGAGTGCGTTTCAGCCCGTCAACGAGTTCAAGGTCGGAGAGAAGGTGACCACATGTCTGCTCAAGGCCTCGGAACGGAGCCATGAATTGCGACGGCAGCTGGAGCGGACACCTCATGACTATCACATGGTCACCCGAATGCCCAAGGTCTATATCCTTTCTACGGTTTGTTCAAACCAGAATTAATTCTCAATTGGTGTTCTAGCCTTAGTCATCTAGGAAGTCAATGTTTTTCCTTAAACATAAAACCAAAATTTATACAGAAACCTGTCATATAAATTACTTGACTGTAAACATTTGCTTAAATAGATGTTTAAACTTACACAAGATAAGCATGCAATTTTGTTTTTTAAACACCAGCCAATGTATTCCATCTCTTTTCTTCCCCTCTAATGAACCTTCAGAAAACTCTTGGAATGTCATCAAATGAATTGACTAAATTCCTCCATCCCTTGGGTGCTTGCAGGTGGCAGACTACAACAGTTACCAAACTAGTAGTGGCAGTGAGAAGTCTGCCAGTTTGCCACTAGAGTGCAGCACAGCGTCGGTCCGCACCCTCACTATCAGTGATGGCCACTCTACCGACACAAGCTCCACCAGCGATAGACTCTTTGGTATGCCCAGTGAAGGTGAGTGAATTTAGTTTACGGTTGAGATTTATTTGTGGAAACCCCTGGATTTTTAAGAAATTAAAAATAAGCGCAAGCTTCGATGAATGGCAAATTTATTCATCCTTTATGTCTTCAAAGTATAGACAATAGTTTTTGTCCACTACATGTTTCGCCTAAAATATCACCTCCAATTGTCGATACAGGGATGTTCTATACCCTATGTTTTGATGTTCTATAGACTATGTTCTCGATGTTCTATAGACTCGTCCTAGAAGCATTAACACATTTACAACACGAAAAACAAAAATGATAAAAAAGTTCTGTCAAAGGCCTTCTTTTAGTGTGATCATGGTCTCATTTTTATTATTTTTTTTAACACATACTTCCGATTGCCTTCAAACTTCACTTGTCAGAAAAATGGTTTAACCACTTTTAACAAAGTAAGTTAAATAAACCTTAGTAACATCGGCTGCTACAGAGCTTATTTGGCTATGAATCAGCAGCAAAAGCTAGCAGAAAAAAATTGAACTAATGATTTAATTCCAGTATCAGCTCCCAACACGGATAGGAAGGCAACAACAACTAACAGATTCTCTAAATTGATGACATATGCCACTACCTGCATTTTTTAATTTAATTTTTAAATGTGTCTTTATTTATGACTTTGCCCCTTCTAGGGTTAATGTACCATATAATGTTCCAGATGAGTTGTCAGCAAGCAGTTCACCTGGATTGCGACGTGGGGGGACCCTCACACCTTCTAGCAGCGGCAGCCGTAATCAAAGCCCGCGGCCGCGTGACACTGGCGAGGCACGACTGCGGCCGTCCCGCAACCCCAACCGCAACTCTGCCAACCTCAACAACTCCACGTTGCAGGAGGATCTCATCCGTCTTATCACTCCAGATGCTAATGATCTTACACCCACCAAAGTTAGTTGCACTTCTGTTCCATGTACTTTTCTTCAATAAATTTTGTTAATAAATATGGAATAATTTACTCCTAACACAAAATACACCTGTCGCAGCAGACCTGTCTTCTCAGTGAATTTCCAAATCAGTAATATGACAATAATAATATAAGACAAGTTTGATCAATATCTGTCCATAAATAAAGGAGTTTATCTATTCCCTATATGAATAACATGGGAAAAAGTATGCAGATTAGCTGCCATGATAAACATATAAACTATGATTTTTAAGCATAAATGGATGGATCTCAACCACATGAAGATAAATACCAAGTTTCACCCAAAAATGATAGGTTAATAAGCGAAATGTTAACTTTTCCTTATGCTCTATAAGATTAACTTGCGCTATTAGTCGAGGTCACATGTGTTTCGCTGATGATCGAGGGGCGAGCTCAACCATCTACCACCTCATTAAGTACCTCATTAGCTCATCTTTTTAAACGCATTATTAAAGATTTATATTACCAGGATTACCAGGACTCTGGTGTACTAATGAATCTGTTAACTGTAGGAAAATGGATCAGTGAGCAGCAGCAAGGCGAGTGGTGGAGGACCTTCTCTGTCTCCGCCCACCCAGGACAAGACTCCAGCCTGTCCCCAGGAGGTGATTCTGACCATGGCTCGGCCTGCCACTGTCATTAGCAACGCTTCCACCGCCTCCAGCCCTGCCCCCGACCAACCCACCAAGCTCACCAAAGAAGAGAGGTAATTTTCTACTTTCTTGTTATGCAGGGTGTTCATTAAGTTGGGGACAAATTTTGAGGGGTGAAATTACTCATCAAAATAAACAAAATATGTCCTATAAACATATGTCGAAAAATCCTTAGTTTACCCACTATCCGCCATTTTATATTTTATGCAAAAATTGCTATATCTCAAGAAATATTTAAGATACAGAAACCAAACTTTGCACACATCTTAATTGGCTAACGAGTAAAATATGCTTAAAGTATCATTTAAATTGCTTTTATATTTCAAAATTGGCAGCGATTAAATTTCTTTTAATTAAAATAATAACAAAACCATTAACTTTATCTAATTTTTACAAGATATAAAAAATGGCTGCAATTTTAATTTTAAATCTAACGATTCTTTGTTGAACGAAATCCGCCCATGAATAAGCGAGAAAATGCATTTTAATGTTAGCTTACAGAGCTCATGTGTCACTGCGGTGGGGCCGTGGCGAAGAAGCGGAGTTCAGCTGGCACAATGCCGCTTCTTTCCATTTATTTTTTTCTTAGCAGAGTCTTAATTTTTTTCTCTTTTACCATCTTCGGACTTCTTCACTTTAGGGTTCGTTACTTTCTTTGCTTTACCTTTCTTTTTAGGCATATCTTTTTTTGCAGATGCGTTTTACGACTGTCATTAGCTGAATTAATAGTTTCACCATTAGATTTAATAGTTAGACCTACACTAGCTTCAATAGTTAAGCCTACAGTAGCTTCAATAATTTCATTACACCTATTGTTATGGTTGTCGGAATCTAGTGTCTTTGTCTCTTATGTGATTTCTTTTATGAATATTTGATCAAAATTATTATGAACATCTTTGATACAGGTGTCTAAAGGTTCTACAACCTGATATGTTTCTATCGTCTCATTAGAAATGATTGGAAAGTCTATGTCTAGGCTTGGATCATCTTCCAATTCTTCACTGGGGGAATGTGGAAATGTATCATTAGGTCTAAGTGATACTGAAGTACCTGCTAACTGCAAATCTCTTTTATTATGAGTAGGAACCACATTTCTTACCAAAATATTTGGTTTTTCTATTCGTATGTCCAAATAATCAATTTCTTCTAACCTCACTACTTTATATCATTGTCATCACAGTCACTTACATCAGAGTTTGCACAAATGTCTTGCAAATCTTCCAATAGGCAATCATGAATTTCTTTTATACTTAATTTCCTATCCATAGCGGGGAAAAACTGATGAAATTAACTTATAAATGTGCACTATGAGAGACATAAACACACAAAAACACATTACCATCACTGACACTAGCAGACCAAATTCGTGTTTACAACACTCTGCAGCTGATGTAGTGACTTGTTCATAGAGGACTGGCAGTACTTATTACTTAAGTACCAGAACATTTTTAGGTTATATTTATTAATTCCCTAAATAACTTAGCAAAATAAAAATAAAATCATGGATTCAAAACTATATTTCACCCATTTAGTGAAAAATACTAACAAATATAAAACTAAAACATGTTAAAAAAATTTAAATCTCATTGTATGTTTTGTTAGTATAACCCATGACCTGGCCAAGGAAGTGCTTCTGTCTGTAGGTATTTGTTGGAATTATGTGTCAATATGATATTTTACAATAAAAAAAATTGGTACTCTAAAGTACCTTCAGACATTTAAATATGGAAAAAACCACTTGGGCATTATTTAAGTACTGCTGAAATTGGTGGTACTTAAAAGTACCGTCAGTCCTCAAGGCAATTTTTATAGATTTCTAGTTAAGTCATTATCCACTGTTATTTAACAACGCTACGCCTTAAAGGGTTGATAAAAAACTCTTTATTTGCAGACTGTCACCTCGTGTGAAGACCAATGGAAAGAGCAACAATAGCGTGGGGGAGGGGTCAGGGGGTAGCCTTCCACTACCTGACACCCGAGGAATGGACTGGGGTAGTCTGGTAGACACAGCCACACGAGCCATGCTTCAGGTGCATGAACATGACAACAACAATATGATACACGACAGTGCTGCCAACCTGGCCAATGTGGATGATGCTGCCACTCATGTGCTGTGAGTTGTGCTTTTTTAGGGTATTAAAAAAATGAGCTTTAAATTTAAAGAAGAATGTGTTGTGTCTAGCCTCATGTACATTATTATTCTAGTATAATTTTTTCAAACTTTTAATTATTGTTATTTATTCAAAACTAGTCAAATGATATTGATGTTTTAAAAATATTCTTCAAAATAACATCGTTTCAAAATAAAGTAGTTTTATCGTGTCTGACTGAGTAACTTTATAAAATCCTGAAGCACATGAGATTGATTTTCCATTTAAGTGTTTTTCACAATTTACAATACAACTTAAAGTCCCCTCTAGAGGCACCACTTACCAATGATTTCTTATTATCATATTATGTAATAAGTTTTTGCAAGTTGAATAATAAAAGGATATATGAAATTATTAAACTTAATGTTTGTTTGAAATTCTTGATAGCGATGGATTTTTAATTATTTATCATATAATTAATTGGACTTTTCCTATCACTCTTGTGTTTTAAACTACACAACGTTTCTGGAGGTGGAGAAACTCCTCCCGTTTTCAAGTGATTACCTAGTAATTTACATTAAAAATGGAATGTTCAAGATACAGATATTAATTATATCAGGTTGTCAATAATACTATACTTACCTATTATGCACAAAACACAGCCTGCGTGCGTGCCCGCCAGGAGCGCTAATGGTGACGTCATCGGTCAAAGAATTACAAGGAACGGAACCAGTGAGAAAATTAATGTTATAATAAATTAGTGCCTGGTGACCGAGCTTTGCTCGGATAGAATAAGACGTGTTTTTAGAAGTTAATTAGCAAAATTAAAACAAATTTACTGCTCAATGAAAACATTTATGTGGTTTAAATAAAACCGTTTTTATACCCCTTATTTAATATGGCATAAATACTGAACAAAAATATAGCCCTCGAGTAGGGATCGATCACGCGACCTGGCGTACGTGAAACCTGAGCGCTACTAACTGAACTACGGCGACGGACAAGTTGTCGTCGTCGTTAAAGAGTTTTTGGCCAACCTGTGAATTAACTGATTTTGCTATAAAAGGAATGAGGATTGAAAAGCAAAAGATAAATTTAATTTACACCAGTTAATTGGTTTGTTACAGTGGCTTCAAGAAATAGAATGAATACGTTTTCTTTCAAAACACAAAAGATTTTGGAAATCATTTTTTCTGCTTTTATTTCGCACAGTTATTTTACCCTTTAGTTTTTACAAATTGTTTAGTAATTTGATCATTTTTCATTATCACATACATAAAATAAATAATAATGCAAAACCTCTATTCCCATATTGTTTGCCACCATCTTCAATCAACAACTGTCAAACGGTTATAAACAGCTGTTTTGATTTGTATTGTTTACATTTGATTCTCCATAGGCGTAATGTTAAATTTTTAGATTTTAAACTTAATATTACAAGAAAACAAGAATTTTCCTGGACATTAGACCTATCTAGAACTTATTTTCTACTCAGAAATTAGTTATTTCCAAAACTTAAAGAAAATCCTTAGTGCCGTTTTCGAGATCCGTGTGCAAATATATATATATATATATACAAACCTTGCTCGTATTATAGTATTGGATGAATAAATATGGTTTATTCCCTAAAGAAAAAAAATGAACAAGTCAACTAAAACAGTATGACATATATGTTGAATAATGACAATACACTCTGCCTCCTTGCATGAAATTAAGAACCAGTAGCTCCCTTATCTGTCCTGGTGGTCGCTACTTCCTCCATGGACTCCTAGGGACTTACAGTGTGGCGTCTCTCAGGAAAAATATAGACACATATAAGGTCGTTATAATTTAAAATTTTAAGATGTGGAAAAGAATGACGTTACACTCCGCCTCCAGGATAGCTGGCCCGGAACATGGTAACAAACACACGGGTCGAGAGTCAGACATGAATGACTCCTCTCCCGACTGTGCCGGTCGATACTTACTCCAAGGACCCTATGGGCGCCTGCAGCGTAGTGTCATCGGGTGTGAGATTGTGGGTTTGTCTGGAAATGTGGGTGTCATATGCAGAATTTTAGTTGAAAAGTGTTAATTTAAAAAGGAACTAAATTTTATAATCTCATATGTGGATTTTGACGTTGAGGTATTTAACCCTAGAAATGGCAAAGTCGTAATTTACGACGCATTTACATATTCAATGAGAATTGGCAGGTGGAGGCATCTGTCGTCAGTTTTGTGGAATTGTTAGACACTATCGCCTACGCGACCGTGTTTCCCTCTGGGGGCCAACAACCGAAACTGCTCTTGTAGTACACGAGCCTGCCACCGGGCAGGTCTATAACCAAGTAAGCGCTTTCTTTTCCTAGGCACTGGATGGCCGTGGTGGCTAACGCGCTACGCTGACGAGCGTAACGTTCTAGCCATTCGGAAGTGCTAGGGTTCAAATCCCGACCATGAGCAATCCCAATTTGGCTTGCAAATGTGCGGTATAGCGGAGTGGAGGGCCCACCTTAAATAAACGGTGACCGGCTTGGGTGGAAGTTGACGGCATTTGTAGGCTTAATTGGGATTGCAGTGGACACCTGTTTTGCTTTTGTGGTTAGTGGTTATAAGGGGGGGGGCATGTTTTAAGCTTTTTTTGTTTAAACTTTGATATTTCAAGAAGATATTAGTAATTATTTTTATGTTACAGTTAAGAGTAAAAAGCTTGCCACTTCTAGGGTTAAAACATAAGAAACAAGTTTGGTAAAATTTATTGTACCCACAACATATGCTCCCATTCACCGAGAACATGGCATGCAATTAAAACTGTACAATTCCTCCAAGAATGCTTCACAGACACCAGTACGGTAAATGGGAATCTACCATATTGCCTCCAAGGTGAACATGGGAACTAGTCATACAGTCCGTTATGTGTTTCCTCGAAGGGTATTTACGAGCGCATGTGTCATAAGTACATAGGATGGACTCTAGGTGCAGGAGCATCTGAAACAGAAGGAACATGTTTGGGGGAATTCTGTTGTTAAAATGTTCTAGGAGGAGTGGAGGACCCATAATGGTCTCACATAACCATTCTTTATTCATGTTTTATTATAACATGAATTTTCTCACTGGTTCCGTTCCTTATAATTCTTTAATTTTAGATAGATTGACTGATGACGTCACCACCAGCGCTGCTGGGCAGCTGTTGGGAGCAGTCGTGCTCCATCTTTTGTTCTGCGTGCACGCCATCCTGTGTTGCCCCGATAGCTAGCTTAGAGGCGGAGTGTTGTGTTATTTGTTTCTTTATCAATATAGTTTTTTGTGTTGTGATAAGTAAGTATAGTATTATTCACGACATGATTTAATTAATATCTGTAAAGATACAGATATTAATGTTCAATGTTGTATTAATGTTGTATTTAATGTTCAAGAGAACATTCCATTTTTAATGTAAATTACCAGGTAATCACTTGAAAACGGGAGGGATTTCTCCACTTCCACCTAAGGTTGTGTAGTTTAAAGGACAAGAACGATAGGAAAAGTCCAATTAATTGTAAAATAAATTACTAAACTTGGTTATGGAAGTATATAAGTCTTACATTAATCTCACATTAAAATCTATAGGCCTATCTATGTTTAAGTTACCCAAAACTTGAACATATATCACACCAAAAATCATGTTGTGTTTCAACGTTTCCACTTTGTATGTATTTTTCAATTAAATAATTTAAGTTGACTTGTAAGCTTCTAAGTAATACTGACTAGCAATGCAGAATCTATAATCTGTGGATTTTGTAATAGGGGTCGTCGGGTGGTGGAGTTGCAAAAGCACCTGTCACAGCTGGAGGGGCGACTGACACGTGAGACTCGGCGACGGCTGTCTCTGGAGGAGGAGGTGCGAGGGCTGAAGGAGGAGAACCGTCGTCTGCAGGAGGAGAGTCAGAGTGCGGCCCAGCAGCTGCGACGGTTTACCGAGTGGTTCTTCCAGACCATTGATCGTCCTTGAAGCTATCCTAGATCTAATACGATATTCGTTTGAGTCCTTCCTTTAATCTCAAAATCTTCCTTTAGAGTCTTCCTTAGAGTGTATTTGTCCTCTATTTTTCCCTTTTGACTTAATTAATTGCTAGTGCTTAAAATTATATAGACAGAAAAATCTATTGTCTACTCAATAAGGCTGAAATCTCATTTCCAACGTCATCCACTGTCATCCTCACCTGGTGTGGTTCCTTCAGTTCAGTGAGACACTTTGAGCTCTCCCTTGAACCCTCTCCTCTCCCTTGAAATGAGCCTCATTCTTAAAAGATCTCTAGTTCTATGATGATGGTGTTTATAAGATATATATTTAATATTAATTGGTTTAACCTGTTGAGGAGTATGCCCGTCATGATAACTGTTGCAACAAAAATCACTAGGATAACCTAACAGATGGATCAGTTGAACACTAAGTAGCGCACGCACCATCATTTTTGCGCTAAGCCAATTCTCGAGAATCATTGATGATACCAACTTGATAAACATAATTTACCATGCCTAGGAAATTATGCATCAGTTCTAAATTATTCGTTTTTAAATAATATTATTTTACTTAAATGTTTTCAGGTGTAATAAACCATTATAATTAATTAATTTAATTTATTAGTAATATTTTAAGAGATATAAAAAATCTGTCATCCCGTCATATAACGTGGATATTCAGTGAGGAACGAACGTCATATGATGGGCGTACTCAAATGGGATCATTTGTTGTTACTCCTCAACAGGTTAATGTTTCAGTCATTTAGCATATTTTCATGTTGATATAGATGCATATTAAGATTAAATTGTGCAATATCATATAACACTCAGTTAAAATAACTGTCTACGGACTCTTATTTATCATGAAAACAATCTCAACTATTTGACATGTAATAGTTGTTATTTAGGTTTTTATTGCAGACATTTTCCATCACGATTTTATATAAAACAAAGTTTCACGACGTTTCGGGATCTGGAATCTGATCCCGTCTTCAGGTAAACTAATATCTAAAACAGCACAATTTAGATATTAGTTTACCTGAGGACGGGGTCAGATTCCAGATCCCGAAACGTCATGAAACTATTTTTACATAAAATCGTGATGGGAAATGTCCACAGTAAAAATCTAAATAACATAAATCCACCATCACCAATAATGAATTTCAAACAAAGGAATGTAATACTTATTGTATTGTGCTAGTATTTTTCACATTATCAATTTTGGAAGTTCAGTTTAATAATTGTTTGAAGACCTTACTGACAATAAGTTTGCCTTTAACTGTAAAAAAAGAAATTTTGGGGACCATTACAGTATTTTATGTTTCGTAGGTTGGATTATAAGTAGAATTCAATTTTATGCTTGTCTTCAAAACAGTTTTTAACTATAAAAACTAAGATTCAGGAACTGTTTTAGGAATCAAAATTGTTTCAGTCACCCCACGAGTGACGATAACAGATACCCCATCAAAGCGGGCTAGGTGCATTTTTCCCTTTGAAATTTCACAGCACCCAGAAGAGGATTCTTCTCTTGACAATACTCTACAATACCAAGACTTTCACTTCATATTTATTAACTTCCATTTTCCTTGTTTTTATAATGGAAGGAATTTCACTTCATATCAAAATAAAGATAATCATACTATATATACAGTGGAACCTCAATGAATTTAATCCGGATCGATTTATTAAGGTTTCACTGTAGAAAATATTATAAAAAACCAGTATAGTTTACATATCATTGTAAGTCGAGCATAAGTTAGATAACATTAAGTGATCTTTTTATTTAATACAAGGTTTTCAATACATAAGTCGAGCAAATAAATAGTTAAGTAATTTTGTACATAAATATTTGAAGATTTAATAATATCATAGTATTCCATCGATAGTTTTTATATAAACATTTGATAATTACCATATACAAGTTTTTTATGTATTTTCTTCTTGATCGTTGGACCAATGTAAATATAAAAATACAAAGCAATCGTACCTCATACAATATACTTGTAAACATTTTGTATAAAAGCTCAGTATTTATTGATCCATGGGATTAAAATGTAGTTGTATTTATATATTGTAGTATTATTTTGGCAGTGTAAATATTGTAAAGTTAGTAGTTACATTAGTTATTAGACTTATAAAAGTAATTTATTTATATAATTAGACATATGTGAAACATTTTATAAATTTGTATTTTTTGGATTATTTATTTTTACTTCACCGTGTACTTTCACTTTAAATATAATAATAAATTATTTGCTGTTATTTTTATGTCATTTGATCATTATTAATTTTAATGTATTATGTTTTTGTTCAATTCACAGTATTATTTTTGCACATTTTTCACGTCCGAATACGTTTATGTTCTTTTTAATTGTTGTTATATGGTGTATTAAGCATGAATTTGATTCAATATTTTTTATTTTTACTCTTTAAACCTAAATATTCAATGATTTTTTTCTATGATAATTTCTTGTATATAAAACTCTATTGTATCTATAATTTAGTTTTATAAAGCAGTTGTCATGATTATTATGCGTTTAAAAATGATTAACTCAGGTTTACTGAATTAAATTGTAACTTGTATGTTTATTTTAGTTGTATTTTTTCTCCTAACACCATAATTTTTCAGTAAACAACTTTAAAAAATACAAATTTTTGCCTCTGCAATTTTGCCTATGTAATATGCATAAAATTCTGGGAAAAATCTACCATTTTGCAAGAATCAGGGGAAAAATAGTAAAAACAAACTACTTAATCAATTTTCATAATTATTTATATTTTATTTGTTAAGAAGTTGTAGAGTATAACAAAACCATTCCTGTCTGAATTAAAATGGAGCCCTGTTCACTGTGACAGCGCTGAAACAGCAGACACTAGTGAAAAACTATAAATACGATAATCTAAAAAAGACACCAGCACTATCTATCGGATGAGAAATGAACTAGCACACCTAATGGGGAAAAAAGAACTATGTCAAAATTGCTCAGGACGTACAATGCACGTCTTTAGTGAGTTGTCTGAAAAGCGAGAACGTACAATATACGTCCTTAGACAGGAATGGGTTAATATAGTGATTAAGTTTGCATTACAAAAAATGTTAAAACAGTACATTTTTAACACTTATAACGAAACATAATTTTTAAAATGTTAAGATAAACATAAGGTCAATTTGACTGTTGCTGTGTTTTATTGGTATTTTGTGTGTTTATTATTGTTTTTATGTATCACTTGGCACTCACAGGAGTAACAAATGATGTTTTATAACATTTTATCACAAATAATATTTATTACGCAAAACTCATGTGACAGAAAAAAATGAAACTCTAACCTTCACGCTCCAAGACCACCAGCTTTAGCCTTGGGAAAAATCTGTATAGGATTGTTGCCCAAGGCCAGAGCATTGTGCGCAGATTTTAGCAGCTTTGACACAGACTATGTATTATCCAAGATAGTAGCTTGTGACTGGAATATAATACTTAATGAGTGTGAAGTAGATGTCATAGAAATGTTGATAACCTCCTATATCAGAAATGTATATGATAAAAAACGCGCCAATAGAGTAAGAGATGACTAAAAGAAAACCCCTTGCGAAACGACAGTATAAAACATGACTAAAGAGAAAAACAAACTGCGAAACAAATACTGGAAAATAGACATACTGAGGATTGGGAAAGGTATAGGATAGTAAGGAACAAGTTGTATAGAACATGGGAGGCAAAAAAGAGCTTTCGCATATAAACTATGACTCTAAAAATCCGAAGATTCTGATGTCTTAAATCCAATGACATGTTTGTAATAAAGTAAACTCAAACATTCCACCGCATTTAGCAAACTCAACGAATACTTCATAATATGGCTGATGGATCGAGAATTGACAATGAAAGATTAAAACTGAACCAATATCCAAGATGAAAACAGTGAGAAATGTTTTTGCTAGTTAGTGAAAATTGATGGATGCAATGAATGAGATAAAATCAAGCCGTAGGTGATGAAATCTCGATTACATGATAAGTCAGTTATATGCAATTAAATCGATAACACATCTTGTGAATGTATCCCTGGCAAGCGGCATATTAGACATGGAAGACAAGTATCGTCCGTCCACTGCCCAAAGAACCAGTCGTAAATAAAGTGGACCAACTGAGACCAATTTCTATATTACCAGCCATATCCAAGATATTAGAGAAGGTAGCTATTCGCCAAATAGTAAATTACATGAACATAAATAAAATATTACCAAAGCTGCAATCAGGCTTTAGACGAAACCACAGCACATGCACTGCCCTAGTAAACCTATTTAGTGATGTGATTGATGCTAAAGACAAGGGTAGGTATAACACCCTTGTGATGCTTGACTACTCTAAAGCCTTTGATTCAATGAATCATGACATGCTATTGGCGAAAATGAATTACTATGGTTTCAACGATAATTGTCTCAAATGGATAAGGTCCTACTTAGACTCCAGGCTGCAGGTGACACAGTTAGAGGATGAGACCTCAACCTGCTTGTTAAATGTCGAGGCATTCCTCAAGGTAGCTGCCTTGGGCCGATTTTATTTAATTTATAGCTGACATGCCAAGCTGTGTACAAAATTGCACAGTTCATTTGTATGCTGATGACTCACAGTTACACTTGTCATATGAGCCTTCCAGCATTGACCTGGCAATTGAAATGATTAACCTGGATCTTGAAAAAATCCTAGGCTGGTCAAAAGCGAATGGGCTGAAACTTAACATAGGCAAGTGTACTGTGATGCACTCAGCGCCACACGACCTGATACAATCCCTCAATGACATTGGAGTTAATGTTAAGCTCGGGGCGAGAGGTTGGATTTGTGTGATAGGGTAAAAACCTAAATGGGGTGCTTGATAGCAACCTTACCTTTTTGGACCTTATCACACACGCTACACAGCGAGCATTGGGTAGAATGAGGGGACTGTAGAGGTTTAAAAGCTTGCTCCCAGAGTCTGCTAAGCTGCACCTCATGCAGTCACTAGTCCTGTCGGTCTTCACTTACTGTTTTCCAGCCTATGGAAACAGCATTTCCGGAGAAGACATGAGCAGAATTCAAACGGTCCAAAACTGCTATTCGTTTCATTTTCTGCTTGAAACGCTTTGACCATGTCTCTCCTCTTAGAGATGCTGCTGGGATGTTGGTGGTGGATGCCGTTTGTTATGACGTGCTGCATGGTGCATAAGGTTCTGCATCAACAAGAACCTCAGTACCTTTGTGAGCGGCTCTCCTTCCGGGAGGAGGTCTCACAGCGTAGTACCATGCTCCTTCACTTCCCAAAAGTCAGACTAGAAATGGGAAGGGGAATTTTTTCTTACTTCAAGTTGTACAATGACCTCCCCTCTGAACTTAAAAGTTATGCAGGCAAAACTTTCAAAAATAAGATTATAGAATTATTAAGACCTGCATAACTGTTTTTTTCTTCTTAACTTTTATCGTTTTCCTCATTGTTATTAATATGTTTTTACTGTTGTGATTGTATTGTTATTATCATTATTGTTATTTTGTTATAAGTTCTATATTAAAATTAATTTTGACGAGAGTAGTTCTGTAAAGCAGTTGTAACTGAGAAACGCTTGATAATAAAAGGCAATTTTATTTTTATTTATTTTATTTAATGCGTCTAATACGTACGACAATGTAGCGCCAAATAATTGTACATGGTCAAATATTACCAAGAGGTGTTTGGGGGGAAGGTACTGGGGGTGAAAGCCGTCAAAGTCAAGCGGTTTAGCCACTATTACGTAGTAAAATTACTGATCGGTCAATTTGATCGATGTTTAGTTTAAGTGTTAGTAAATTGCATGTTTAAAGTAAAATTCCGAGTATACAGAATTTTTCTACATTTTTTGTTTACACCATACGAAAGAGCATTCTAATATAAAATCATACTTAGTATATTATATTACTGATAATTTTTTGACCAAGTAATGTATTCCAGACCAAAATACAAGAACCAAATTTCGTTCAACCACAATTCTGCATCAACTTGGCTTCCGATTCAACTTAGCTGGTCTATTTTTTCAAGAAAAATCTAAAAAAATTGATAAAATATTGCAGCTTTAGTTGATCAGTTTTTTTTAGTTAAACATGCGCTACGTAAACATAACACATAACCAACTGCGTAGATAGTACTAACAGCTGTCTGCTGATTGTGTCAGATTTTTACCAATATTTTCCAAGTAGACAGGGAAATATAAAATCAACATCAGTTGATTTAGAGCATGGGATCTGCAATAAAGCCAATAACATAAAAAACCCAACAAACTATATTTAGTAAGTGGTTCAAAGTATTTCAACAAAATGCTTAAGGAAATCACAAGTTGTTTGCCCTTGAACTTTTTCTTCTAAATAAAAACAAACAATTTTGTAATCTAGAGATGTTGTCATTAGAAAACGTAAACATTGAAACCTAGGACGGTCATGGCAGCTCTTTCTTCTTCTTCTCCTTCTCCTCGAACTGTCAAATTTTAGTATTCACAGCTGTTGACATTCAAGTAATTTTATGTTTTCATTCTCTAAAAATGTAAACATTGAAACTTAGGACGTTCACAGGGCGTAGCCCAAGAGGATTTTAAGGAAATGAGTATGCCTATGTGTTGCATGAGTTTAAGATCTACCTTTGTGTAAAATTTCAAACTGTTTTGTTCAGTATTTGTTGCATTTACTTGCCACAACAAGCCCACAAACAAACCCACAAACAAACATATATATATATATACTAGCCAAAGTACCCGTTCTTCGCACGGGTAAAAAAGGCTGAGAGGTGTAGGCTCTACAGATACATTTAAGTTATTGATAATTAATTCTTTATTGTTTACAAAATGACAAAACACGTGTCTAAGTATATATCTAAACATTACAAAGTAACATATGTCAAATATTGGGAGAGGATAAGCATTAATGTAATAGAGGCAGGCATCGGGAGAAAATTAAAAATCTACCATTCCACTATTTCGAACTAATAATTCACTAATTTCGATCCAGCAGTTTATGTGTAAAAATTAACTTTATTTCTTTTTTCTTCCCGAACTGTCAAAATGTAAAGTAAACGGATGTTGACATTAAAAACTGTAAACATTGAATCCCAGGGTATTTACAGCAACCATGTCTTCTGCTTCTCGAACTGTCAAATTTTAGTGTTCACAGCTGTTGACATTCAAGTAATTTTATGTTTTCATTTTCTAAAAATGTAAACATTGAAACTTAGGACGTTCACAGGGCGTAGCCCGAGAGGATTTTAAGGAAATGAGTATGCCTATGTGTTGCATGAGTTTAAGATCTGTCTTTGTGTAAAATTTCAAACTGTTTGGTTCAGTATTTTTTGCGTTCACTTGCCACAACAAACCCACAAACACACAAACCCACAAACATACAGAAACCACCTCTTCTTTATAATATTACTAGCCAAAGTACCCGTTCTTCGCACGGGTAAAAAAGGCTGAGAGGTGTAGGCTCTACTGATACATTTAAGTTATTGATAATTAATTCTTTATTGTTTACAAAATGACAAAACACGAGTGTCTACAACATTTTAAATTAACATCTGACAAATATTGGGAGAGGATAAGGATTAATGTAATAGAGACAGTCGTCGGAAAAAACTTAAAATCTTCCATTCCACTATTTCAAATAATTCACTAATTTCGATCCAGCAGTTTATCTGAAAAATCAACTTTATTTCTTCTTATTCCCGAACTGTCAAAATGTAAACTAAACGGATGTTGACATTAAAAACTGTAAACATTGAATCCCAGGGTATTTACAGCAACCATGTCTTCTGCTTCTCGAACTGTCAAATTTTAGTGTTCACAGCTGTTGACATTCAAGTAATTTTATGTTTTCATTCTCTAAAAATGTAAACATTGAAACTTAGGACGTTCACAGGGCGTAGCCCGAGAGGATTTTAAGGAAATGAGTATGCCTATGTGTTGCATGAGTTTAAGATCTGTCTTTGTGTAAAATTTTAAGCCGGAGGGATCAGTATTTTTCGCATTCACTTGCCACAACAAACCCACAAACACACAAACCCACAAACACACAAACCCACAAACAAACATACAGAAACCACCTCTTCTTTATAATATTATAGATAGACTAGCTGACCCGGCGAACTTCGTAACGCCTCACAGTAAACACATGTTAACTTTAAGATTGGCCATGTTCTGAAGTCGAATAGCAATACGGCTTCATTGTGAAAGGTTATATATTCTGGGTCGCTGCATAGTGAATAACAATACTGAAACGATAAAACATATTAATATCATTCCCATAAAACAAATAAATCTGAGTGGATTAATTCACAATTTTCAAATCAAATCCAAACCCAAACGAAACCTAACTGTAATACGGCTATTATAGGAAAGATATACAACAGCTGATTATTATAATAAACGTAATAATATAAACATTGTAATTATCATATTAAAACGTGACTTTAATCAGACAGAAAATAAAAATATAAATACATAATCCCCCAAAACCGTAAACTATTAACGTGGTGAATAAAGCTGTTCATTTTTTACAGTACACATTTACTTCATAGTTTAACATTAATGAATGATTCAGATGGCATTGGATAGTAAAGCATACGGTATTGCTAATGGAAAGTAAACCAATCAGCTGTAGCTAAGAAATCAAATGTTTTCATTGTAGAAAATTTGTAAACAAACTTATTCTCCATAAGGTTAACATTAGAAATTTAAAACGCCATAAAATGGAAACTTATGGGGTTTTCGAAAATATTTTTTCACTAAAACCTTCCCGGACACATGTAGAGCATCTTCCTAAAATTTCATGGCGATCGGATGAGTAGTTTGGCAACGCATAAAGGACATACATACATACATACAGACATACATTCAATTTTATATATATAGATATAAAATAATATATATATATATATCTTATATATATATTTAATACACTAGGCCTATTTTTGTGATAATTGTTTTGGAGCGGTGGTGCTACCAATCACCATGTCCAAGGTGTCGTTATAAAGGTTTTAGCATGTAGTTTTGCCATCAATAAAAAAAGTGTTGAAAATTCATTGTGGACATGGAAAATAATGGTGTCAAAGTCACAATTTACCCCATAAACCTAATATGAAGGTAAACACCAACGATCGAGAAATCAGCAGTTTATTTAAGGAAGTGGTTAAATAAACAAATCAAATCTGACAGTTAAACATGGTTCTTTCTTTTTTCGTTTAATGAAGACATCATAGTACAGCTGGCAATAAAACACCAGTTTTTATTTGCACAAAACCAAAACATAACCAGCGCACACAGTTCCCGATTATTGTGGCATTTGCTATGACCATAAACAAATCTCAGGGCCAATCTTTGGGTAAGGTTGGAGCAGTTCTCCCAGAATCGGTGTTTGGTGACGACCAACTGTATGTCGCAGCAAGTAGAGCCCGATCATTTGATGGACTCAAAGTCTATGTAAAAGATGGAGAACACCAAGGCCGACTTTGTCGAGACAACCGTATTTATATTCGGAATATTAATTACAGAGAAATTTTATAAGGTTTATTAATAAAATAATTTTTTATCAAAATTAAATTTTGATTTTTTTAAAATAGCAACACTTAAGATTGACTGCCTACACGCATTAGTGGACAGATTATCTCCTTGACAGCGCACGATTTCGTGCGCCAGGTATGCTAGTATATATATATATTGTCTGTTGATTTGTATATCTACATTGATGGAATAAACATAATTATTATTACTATTATTATTCTGCAGTTTAGGCTCTTTGTCCCCAGACAACATTGTAGGTAGTAAAAAGATGCTTGATGTGAGATCCAATAGATATGTGAAAAATTCAAGGTGAGGGATGCTTTAGTGGCCTGGAGACCTACCTCTATCTCTCCTAAAATAATTTATGAGATCCAATAGGACACAATTAAAACACTGTACATTGAACAGGGGTCTGGATCTCATAGGGGATTTAGTGGTTAAACCTTAGCAATCAACATCTTGAGAGAGGGAGTCACAAATTGTTCCATTCTCCCCAAAGATTTGTGTATAACTCAGATCTCCTTTGACAAAATATAATTACCTAGATTTTTATTTAATGATATTGATGAATTATAGGAATGGCAAACAAAATATTACTTAAAAATGTTGAAAATGTTTTATTACCCAACATCAGTTAAATCACGTTCTACCTATTGCCGTGGAGGTAGAGATTATAACCGATTCCAACGAGATAATTGTCACAACTTTCGAGAGTTATTTTTACATATTTGTTTAACTATACCAGAAAAACGACACTTAATATCAAGCTCACTTTTCAAAATCAAGCCTATATGGTGTAATAGGCACAATCAAAAATATAGTTTTACTACTTTTATACACTGAAAACAAACCTCTATTACTTTAAAATTTTAAGTAATCCACCCTAAAAATCACATTTAATACCCCACAAAAATTATTTTATTTTGTAAACCATGGAAATTCAAAGACAAAAACTGGACACATCCCAATCCAGAGTTCACTAATATAGGCAGTACGAGAAACAAACTTTTAAGAGATGCAAAAGTCCAGAAATTGACAGAATTACTCTCGGCATTTGTATACTAACTGATTTGTTTAGTTTCAATCCTTAAGAATTTAATTAGCAAATTTCCTATGGAAAAATGAGCTGTTCACATGACCCACATGGTGACAGTTAAGCCCGGGACCATGGTAGAAGTTCATAACTCAACTCCTTGAACACGTTTTGGGGGTCATTCAAAATTGTATATTAAGATATATACATATACTGTATATGTGTTGACACGATAACGGGCGCAATTATTATCTGAACATTATAAAATTCGGTTGAGTTGTTCACTTATGCAATAACATCTTGAACGAGTTTGTAAGGTAACTTTTTATTTGTGTATAATTTTTCTTTTCACCATTGAATTCAGCACAAAAAACATATATAATTTAGTATTTTAAAACATGACTGTACATGGTATAATGTTAATACGATGGAGAATAGCTATAAATCAATAACTCACTTACTTACTTAAATATTCCAAAATTTTGTATTCAAGTCCACCTATTTAAGTTTTATCAATGCATCATAAAAACCCCAAATTTAATGTTTTTTCTTTCAGCAAACCTATGCATTCATTTCCATGTAATTCTTTCCGAGAATAGATAAATTTATATAACTCGCTTAATTATTGACATAATTTGATAAAATATTGTACCACGCGGTATGTGTTTTTACTTATTGAACACCCCTAATTTAAGCACATTACATTACCATGTAAAACAACCCTTATTACACGCTCACGCTAGCGTGCTACGTGCAATCTAGTTTTAAAATTCTCATGAGAATTGCATGCGTGTAATATTTAGTGTCATGCGCATTTGGAAGCTGGCAGAGACACAATGGACATGCGCAATCGATGACAATTCTGTTTAAGTTCATTGTGAGACGAATCTATCGATTTGACCGGAATAGGTTGTGACGTAATTTCAAGATGGCGACTAATTCAGACTCGGAATTGGCAGTGGTTCAATTACGCCGTTTCTATTCTAATATCCCTTCTCTG
The DNA here is from genome assembly GCA_023375725.1 of Nephotettix cincticeps. Lineage (NCBI taxonomy): Eukaryota > Metazoa > Arthropoda > Insecta > Hemiptera > Cicadellidae > Nephotettix > Nephotettix cincticeps. The sequence continues at coordinate 118,155,433 of CM041791.1, forward strand.
TCCCACGTTCGTACGTAAGTGAAATTGTTTTTCCAATTTATTTGCAAATTTATATTACATTGTTGACACCTTAGGTCCCAGATAAAACATTGGTTGAGGAGCAAATGAACAATATGTTTAATTTTATTCAAAATTACAGTGTAAGCTTTTATTTTATTCAGAAATAAAACAACACAAGATATAATATACAGACGACTTTTTCATCAATAATTTATTTATATTTTGTTATTTTTAAATAATATTTTGAACCATAATTACAACTTGAAATTTCATTTAAAAATAATTGATATTACATTATTTTATTTTAACGAATTTGTTCATATGTTTGCCAAGCTTATAACTCATTTAGTTACATTTTTAGTTATGAGGAGTAAACTAAATTATATAGCGTTCAAGTAGAAAATAAAGATTCCTTTAACTATAAAACTATTGATTTATTTTTGTTTAGTTGATAGCAAACGCAGTTTTACAAAATAGTAAAGGAGTATAATTTACAAATTCTTGTCAATTTTCAGACATGGTTTTTAACATTATTCAAAATTAATGATTAAAAATATTTAAAATAGATGATGGTTTATAATACAGTAAGGATGATTGAGTTTAAGTAGATTTAGAAGTGCTCATGACAGAACAATAAGCAAAATATTTTTAGAACTTAATTGAAAATTAGACTATTTCTCAGGGTATTTTTTGACACTTTTTAAGGCTTTAATATGCATTCATAAGAAATAAGGATAAAAATTGGTAATGTCCAAAAATAACAGTACATATTTATAAATAGCACAAAGCACAACATACATTAGATATCACCTTATACAGATTCACAATACAAACTTTTACAACTGTATAAGTTATATACTAGTTTTGTATTAAGTTTTTCAATACAGTGAAATGAAAACATAAATAATAAATCTATCAAGAATGTGAATAGATGAAGGACAAGAGATCTTAGTTTTCCCAACTGCTCAGGTGGTGTGGATGAGGTGTTAGCCAGAGTTGCTGCAATGACAGAGCTGAAGGGCTCTGTGGGGCCTGCAGCCTTGTCCGCCCCCTCGCCAGAGTTTCTCCTGGTGGATGAGGAGTCGTCCACCTATCCTCTTCTAACGCCCTCGCCTCCTGTTGAGTTTGAACATCCTCTCGCCCTTGATACGCCCCCAGGTAAGTTTTACAACAATATCACTTTAAGTGTAGAATCATTGTTAAATAATGATAATAAGTATCATTTAAACACATCAATGTATTTTAAATCTTATACAATGGTTTCTGGTTTTCAATTAATGGAAATAAGCCAATATTACTAACAATCAACACGTCAATACCTATACAGTGTAGCTACAATAATATATTTCATAAAACTAGGAATAATTATTTGGATTTAAGTAATTTGCGAATCAAAGAAGTTCTCATATACTACAATAACTAAAAACTCTTATCTTGTTTGGGATTTATTTAGGACAAAACATTTTAACTAGAAATATAGATTAAATAATTCATTGTTTAGGTTTGGAAACACGTCTTAGAAGGCAATATCAATTGATATACATATCAATTTCTTATTCTTGTTGGGCTTTACTTTATGGACAATAAAATTGATTATGTAATACCTATAGTACCAGGGAAGACCCCCGTTTTATAAAGGCTTAAACGCATCCCAATTGTAAAAACTGCATCAATAAACATGTGAGAAAAAAATTGGTTTTAATAATTTTGTTTATTAGTTCAAATGATAAATTAAAGGGATTAAATCTAGCAAACAGAAAGACTTCTTTACTAGTGCACGCTAAGTATGAAAAATGGGCTTTACCTACAAAACGCTGAATTAGCATACTATTTTTTCCAATTTCTTTTTTGCAACCTCTTTTGTATTATACTAGAAGCCAAATTTCAAAATGTTGTGTCAATTTGCAATTCAACATTGCTAGGAGTTGACGTACATGGTGTTGGCGTAATACTATCATGGTCATTAGGCTTGTGGTCACTATAATTTCCTTCTCACTCTCGTTGAATTTTTAAATAGTTCGTCTTGTAAGGAATCCTCAATGATATCAAGTCCTACATTACTTGAAAATGAACAGTTCAAGACTGCACTAAAAAACTGCAGAAAAGACTGTATTAAAGACTGCACTAATAAAGCGATAGAAATTAGGATCGTCCGGGTTTGTCATTTTGATCATGTTTATGCTAAAAAACATGTATAGGCTCGAGTTTTTGTATAGGCTCTTATTGCAATTTTGATTCTATTAGTGTAATTATGTGTTTTGATTGTGTCACTCCTACTTTACAACAGTTTATAACCTTCCTTGTAAATATAATAATTTCTATACATTTGTTAACTTGCTTAATAAACAATAAAAAGTATATGTGTCGTGTTCCTATATAAGCCAATCAATTAAATTAGGAGCGCAGATCAAAACCGCACCTTGGGCGCCTATTACTCTCAGGGCGACCCTGTTTAAAACATATTTCAATACTCTATGAAGAAAATCCTTTTTATAATTGTTGACAGTGCTGGCCTACGAGAGGCAGTTGTCTCCATCCAGCATCGACACTGACATCAGCTCCATCCCCATCCTGAGCAGTGTTGCACCCAGTGTGGACTACACCTCGCTGCCCCCACCATCACAACCGCCACCTGACCAAGGTAAAACAACACGACACAAGAGGAGCTACATCTCTCCAGATTCAATCTAAACATCATTTTTTGTTTAATAGTAGATAATTGTAGTTAGATTTTTTCATTATTCCTGAAAAACTTAAATTCCGAAAAGAAAAGTTACTGGTTTAGGGAATCGTACAAAATAATCTTAACCCTTACCGGGCGACTGACAGCTTTAGCCGCAACACAGTAGGGTCGCACAACGCAGCTAACGTGTTTACCTGTGATCAATCATTTAGCCACATTTACAGCGCTTAAGTTAATGAAACACCTAATAGAGTGCATGGTGATGATGCTTTAGCCTCAATGCACTCACAAAACCAATATGGCGGCTTTGTTAGAATATTTAGTGACTGAAATCAGTAATTAGGCGACTTTGGTCAGTATTCCTTGGCTCCCGTACTGCTTTTAACACGTATTTACCAGAGTCATTACAGCAAACTGTTTTCACTTTCGCTAACCTTATTGTTTGTTGACATTTGTCGATGTGTGTTTATTTTCATTGCGTTTTAGCAGTAAATAGTGTATATTGTATGAATGTTTTTAATGTATATGATCTATTAACTAATTATTATTAATTGAAATGGCTCATCCATAACAAAAATTACTTGTTTAATACCTAAAAATAGTCTTAAAATCTTCAATATTAAAAATAAAGTAAATTTCTGTTTTATACTTTATTCAAACTACCAGAATCCAAAAAGAACATTGGGAAAATAATATTTTGATTTTTAAATACCAAATGAGCAGGGAGTGTGATTTTTGGGTCTTGAAAATTGTTGAGTACGGTATAGATAAAATAGCTTTCTGACTGTTTTATTTTACTTCAAAGGCCGTAATTAGACACCAGTAGATAAATGTTTTCACAATTATGGTATTTGTTTTGGTTATCCAAAGTGTACAGCTTCCCTTGTACCTTTGGTTCTTTGTTGTCCCTTTAGGGAATTCCACCCTTTGAATTCGGATACCCTGTCTGAATTCCTGTATTGGTTAGTTGGCTCTAGGATGAATTGGTGACCACTTTGTGCTTGTCTAGTATTTTTGGCACTAGGGCATGACACTGGGACATAGGAGTTGAATGGACCTTGAGATCTTCTACCTCCCCAGGTGACATAGATTATTTTCTCCTGCCTTTCTGATACTTATGAATAATTTCTTTCTGGTAGCTATATAAAAGATCAACTATAGTCTCAGAACATGGTCAGGTTTTCTAAATTCCTAACTCTATACTGAAATTGACAAAGATGAGATAAGTTTAATACAGTTATCTTTGATGTTGCAGGCAAGATGTCCGAGGCGCACAGTGGGATGGGCTCATCATCATCAAGTAGTTCTGTTCTGCAAGATACCACAGCATCTGCGTCAGCCCAACTCCTCAACCCCCATCACTACCTGGGTCTCGTGTCCGACGTCAACTGCCAGGTTATTGTGCTACATGTAAACAGATTTACACCAGTTAAGGTCTACACATCCCCTGCTAACCACTATTGCATAAAAATATGAATGAATTTGTTGAGTTCAAAATTATTATATGGGATTGAAATATAAATTGTTAACAAGGCGTTTAAAAAGGCGAGCATCACCCTCACCCCGTAACCATACTTGTGACACATGTGACCTCGACCAATTGTGGGTTAATGGATTTGAAGTACAAAATTGGGTGTCTTTTGCAAACCCCATATCTGTTACTAAAGTTTTCTATAACTCAAGGTGTTTTATATGTATGATAAATAATGGATTTAATTAAAATCTTGTTACCCTTATAATCTACCCTAAAGTAAAGAATACTTGTTCATACATTTTTAACTAATTAATTTTGTATAAGTGGTTTCAGATATTGTTTATTGAATAGCTGTTATGAATATAAAATTATAAATTTAGAATTTGTACTATATTATAATTATTACATTGAAAAAAAAATGTTTTCTATTTTAGGAAAATGGAGGCATAAAACCTGGACTTTGTGGCTTGACACTAGGAACAAGGAAGAACCCTCAAGACTTTTGTTTCTTATCATGGAATTGGCCCTTAATACGCAAATGCTGCTTATGGGGGCTGATGTCATTGACAGTAGCTTGTGTGTGTGTCATCATTGCATATATTACTACCCTTCCCACCCGATGCGACCCACCGAGAGCATGGTATCAAGGTTCTCTTATCTACGAGATCTTCCCAGGCTCATTCCATGACAGTGACGGTGACGGGGTGGGAGATTTGAAAGGCATCAGTGCGAAGGTTCACTATATAGAGTCCATGGGGGTGAGAGGAATTCGACTCAACTCTATTTTTCAAACCGACCATTACCCAGAACATTACTACGATGTGGAGAATCTTACTCAAATAGAACAATCCCTTGGTGGATTCGGAGACTTCAGATTTCTAGTTAAAACATTTCATGAGATGAATATATCGATAATACTCGATATGCCCTTGGGATCCTTTTTCAAACATCAGGAAGAAAATGCCAAGTATAATTCTGGTGCATACCCACATCATATGATCATAAACAATCACATATTAAATAGCTCAAACAAAACGGCATACTCTATCCCAGACCCACATGGAATCGTATCTGAAATTCTGAACTTTTGGTTGAACCAAGGTGTCGATGGGTTTTACTTGAAAGACTTAGAAAATTTTGTTCATGATGATAAATTTCAAACGCACATTCAAGAATGGAAAGGAGTTTTGAGAAAACATAATCAAGGGTTTGATAAGATCTTGATTTGTTCAGAAAAAGTGGTGAAGATACTGGAGAACAGCCAAGTACTCAGTCCCAAGTTGACTACGGTGTTAACCCACTTTGACCTTGTGGAGTGTCACATCGATATGACATCTGATCTCAAACGTCAAATAGATGCTGTGCAGGGAGGAGTTATGTTCAGCCACCCTGGCTACCCATGGCCTTTGTGGACCCTTGGTGGAGTTGATACGACCAGGCTGGCTTCACGGTTACCAGTAGCAAATGCTTCACTAGCTGCGGTCCTAGTAGGAATGATGCTCCCAGGCACACCTTCCATCTTCTACGGAGATGAGATTGGCTTGGATAATCTTGAGCCAGATAGAGATGTAAGTTGAAAGTTTTTGCTAAGTTTGTTTTAAGCTAATACTATCATTATAGAAGGTCAAATGAAAAATAAAATTAAAATTTTACATAAAGTCGACTCCCTCTAGTCCGGAATCGGATGGTACGGACACCGGATGGTTCGGACTACTTCTAGGAAATGAGTGAACCACGCTGTCAAGTTTCTCATAGCATAAATCGACAGGATTGGACGTGTTTGTTTATTTCTGGTCTAATATAAATAAATAACATCACAAATATCAGTTCAGTTTACGATTGCGTTCGATACGGATCTTCAGTGAAGCGGGAAATGGCAATGTTGGTGTGGGAATTTTGACTCATGCGGATGAGAGGGCAGCACTGGAACTGGTAACAACGCCAGTAGCTCTATGTCGAGCAACAGATCAGCCGTGGTGGTTTATGAGGAAATTGCGTGATTATGCGTTCAAGAATACCATTTAGTCAAAAAAGCAGAGGAAAATAATAGATTTCTAATAATATGTTCAGTATTGTTAAGCCAAGATTCTATTCTCCTTAGGTTACAGTAAATACGTTTGAGATAATCTTATTGTATAAAGTGAGAGTTATGCTTTTTTTGTACTGTTAAATAAATTTGTACAGGTCCAACTTGCTGTGCCTTAAAATGTCATGTTCATTCCTATTTATGGTGACACATTTCATTTATCAACATCACAAAAAACTAGGATCCTGTGAGTTGGAAACAAAAACCTACAATGTTTAAGAAAGTATGCTTTAAAATCGTCTTAAAATGTGATTAATGTAGATATTGTATGCTAAAACAGTCAAACCGCCGGATGGTCCATAATTTTTTTAAATCCAGACAGGGATTTGGTACCAAGGTGTCCGGATTAGAGGGAGTCGACTGTAAATTTTTTTTATTTAACGCTTCCTTGACGGGAAAATTTGTGACATAGGATGGGAAAATTTAAAGGTAAAAAATAAGTATTTGTGTTTTGTTATACTAGTACACATTAAATAAACACAATGGAAAACTTCAGACTGTCAAAATGATTTTTTATTCGGTTTTATATAAAAATAAAACTATCACCCTCCTAAAAACTCCTTTACCTTTACTGCCAAAGACTGTAGCGGATGTATATCTGTCACCAGTCGGTAATGGTGACAGATATAGAAACTATTATCTGTTGTAAGATTTTATGAAGCAATAATGTAGACCAACTGGCCTGAAATTTGGGTCCTATAAAATAGTTTATTAACACGTTCACTGCTAAAATGCAAGCAATAGAGAGTGGTATATGCTAACATTTTTTTTTACATTTTTACTCATTTTATGTCTTTTGATGGAAAGCAGTGAAGAAACGCCATCCACACAAAAAAAATGTTACGTTCACTTGTGCCAGTCATCAAAACACTTGGAAATTGTGACGCACAATTCCAGCTGGTCCTCACACTTGGCGCAATGTCAAACGACCCTTTTATGAATTTTTATCCTACTGTATTCTCTTCACCCATTTGCCGTAACTTGCCTTTTCAGTGATTCAACAAAACAGTATTTACTGTTTACAAATACACATGTGTGCCAGTGAAATTTAATGATAAATCTAAGGTACTCTGGCTTTATTTATTTGATAATCAATTCTTAAATGTAATATGAAAGAAAAACAATTTATTACTATTAATGTGTTACTGAATAAAAAGGCATGGCTGAGGGTATAATGTCTATTTATCTCTATATTTAAGTTTCACTTGTATTAAATGTATTTTTTCTGATAAAATATTAATACTAATATCTTATGTACACAGTATATGAAAAAGGTAATTATTTTTAATGATAAAACTTGGATTGGGATGGGTTGGATGCTAGATTCTTTTTGGATGAGGTAAACTGAAAATAACTTTCATCCCCTTTATAATTTTTTTATCATCACATTCTCTTAATCTCTCATCTTATCTCTTCATTGGCATACAAAAGATGTACCGTACATTTTCTTTAGCGGCATGATATTTGTTTTTCATATTAACTTTCAGTGGTCTATAATTCTGTATCACTAATTACTGATGTCTCTCCTAGTACCAGGATGTCACTCACGCCCAACAACTGGTGATGATGCGATGGCAGATGCATACACGTCGCACACTGCACTGGTTGCCAGCCGGCAATGCACACTTGCCGCTCGACTCTGCCCGATGGGTCTCAGAGACTGCAGCGCTACGAGATTTGTCTCCAGCCATATACATGCATGCCATCTGGAGAGAGGGTGGCTTGGTTCCCAATTGCGCCATCAAGTATGTTCATATACATAGATTAAAGTTTTATTCAAACCTAATACCATTATGTGATTTACCCTTAACTGAATGATAAATTTGTCATACAGCTCTTCTTAAAATACTCAATATAGATAAAAATACCGCTGTCACAGCAGACCTGCGTACTCGATGAATTTTCAAATCAATAATATGATAATAATATATTACAAGTTTAATAAAAATATGTCGATAAATAGAAGATTTTGCCTACTCTCCACGAGGTTAACATGGGAAAGAGAATGTAGATTTGTTGATGTGAGGAACACTTGACATTTTTACCATGAACAATTTTTATCTCGACCATATATACCAAGTTTCATCAATATTTGTCCATAAATAATGGAGTTTGTATATTCCCTATAACGTGGGAAAAGATTATGCAGGTTAGCTGCGAGGATAAATACATAAACTATGATTTTTACGCTCATAATGGTTGGATCTCAACCACATGGAGCTTAATACCAAGTTTCATCCAAAAATATAGGTTATTAAGTGAAATATTAACTTTTTCTCACCTTCCGTAAGATTGTCATTGGAGCCCCAAAATTCAACGTGCTGTGTTTGAACTTAATACCTCGCTAACCATTGGAGATAACATGAAAAATTAAAAAAAAATCCAATTCTGGAGTAGAAATTTGTAACTTAAACTTTCAATTTTTATTGTAAATTGTTAGGTAATTATTTGAAAACGGGGGTTTCCACCTCCAGAAAAATTGTGAAAAACACAGACGTGTTGGAAAAATCCAATAAAAGATATTGTATAATCAAAGATCAGTTTCTTTTATGTTCGACGACAAAGGGTTACGTAAAGTAAAAAATGAAAAGGTACAATGGAAGATGAATGGAGTTGTCATGTTTTAAGTATAACATTATTTATCGGAGAATGGAGTTGCTGATACCATGTTTAGACTGTGTGGATCTCAGTAGTACTCAGCCAAATTTAGGTGAAATTCACAGGAGTCAATGCCATCCTGGAGTTAAACTTCTATCACTGGATTCAATTAAAGAATCTGCCATTTTCACTGGAGGAGGTTTGACATACCGCTGATCAGAATTTGCTAGTCTAGAATTTGTGCTAAACTGAAACCAATTGCTTTTATTAGGGTAAGCTGATAAAAATAATTGCTTCTTTTAAGCGATTAAATATTTATTTAATACTTTGGAGCCGGCGCCCGACTCTAGATTGGGTGGCCTCATTTAATTCCATAGCTACAAATTTTCGGCGTATTATCGCGTTTTGGTACTTATAACATATTCTTTAGTCATTAATCTTTACACGTCTTTAGTTTTCTTTTAGTTTGCTGCGTATTTACAAAAAAATATTATTTTTCAAACGATGTTTCACTCGCTTGCTCAGAGCAGACAGCTGTTGCTACTAGCCGTGTTTTTGTTTACGATACGTGCAAACTGTATTCTTACACCACTGTTATAGTTTATTTTTATAGTAAGTTATTTTAGTTTTTCGTCCTTAGTCAATATGGACGACGATCCATTGAAAAGTGATACGATTCGAGACGTATTGCTCGATGAGAGTATTAATAGTTATGACGACGAAACTTACACATTACTTACACAATTTTTTACAAATAACATGTATTTTATGTCTATTCAAGAGGGTTTCTTTCTATTCTTTATGATTCACTATATTCCCTTGAATGTTATACGATATGTCATACACAGGCCAATCACTGTACAAACGAACCTCCGTAGCCATTGTTGTTACACGTTTTACAAAATACACATTTTAAATGGATTATGTGCTGAGGTCATTCTAGGACATGACATATTTAAAGAGCATTCTAGTGTTGAAGTGTCGTTTGAAGGTAGCAAATCTCCTTTGAAAGTAGATTCTACTGTTGTTTTGTTCCAACCTGGCCTATTGTTACTTCAAAATCATAACAGAAGAAGTAAATATGATTCGCTAGTGGATGAAGTTGAATTGATTCAAGCTAATCCTGGCTATGCTCATCTGAGGTTTGCAGATGGATAAGACCTGGTCCGGTGTATCTATAATAGATATAGCACCAGCCTTAGAACCTTTAGAAATTCCTCCTGCCCCAACATGTGAACAATTGGAAATTAAGGAAAATAGAGAATTAATATCTCAAGTAAACAGAAATTAACAATCAAGCTAAAGTTTCTCATACTCCATGCTTCTTGCATCCTCAACGCCACAGACTACAACAGATATTGACCTGTATGAGATTGTTAGGCAGGATGAATGTTATAATATTTAAATATCATGTTATTTTGTAATTATTACCAGCATCTACCAATCTTTCTTTGTTTATGTTCATATAAGCTTTATATTGGCATTCCCATTGTAGTACAATTAATTATGAGTTTATCTAAACCTATTTTTAGGTCTATTTTTGGATTCATTTACATTACAATTAAATTCATGACACTGGAAAAACTTAAAAAATTTATCTTTTTTCTGTAGTATGTTTTATTGTAATTAAATGGATAAAATAAATTTTTCTCTTCAAGGTGTTCTAAATGTCTCTTTTCATTTCCAGATACATAGACAAAACGCTAATGGTTCTAGAGCGGCTTTACCCTCGTCGCAATTCATATGTCATTGTGGCAAACCTTGGAAAGCAGATGGAGACAAGGGATCTGTCAAAGCTGTTTTACGGAGGCCACGTTGTACTCTCAACCGGTGAACATGCTGGGAAGTATCTTACCTTCCACAGGCTTACCTTGTACCCTGGAGAAGCTATCATTGTCAAGCTTGACAAATAGATGGCCTTTGGTATCATTTTTTTGTCCTCATAAACAAGTGACCAACACATTATCTTTATAGCTCAAATCAGTAATGAGTAATCAGTAGTTATAGAGAAGAACTATTTAATGAACTGTACATTAGTACTGGTATAGAATTATTTTTGCTCAGTATGAATTTGATTCTAGAATTCTTCTCATTTTCTTAACTCTTCATAAACCATTTGGCAAATAAATAGTTAGCGGCCAAGCTATGATTCTCGTCTGTAGTGTTTTTATTTACGGTATCTAATAATCCACCATAAACCACTTTTAAAAATCTGTTATTTTTCATCCTAAGATTATGCTACTGGAAGTTATCATGTTCTATTCCTAATAATATTAGTTCTCATAACTTTGAGGTATAAAAATAAAGGTTTTAGGTATTAAATTTAAAAACTGTAATAGAGGAATAAAAATGTCCACATTAAGGCAAATAAGAAGTTATTGTGACTTTGAATTGGTTTTTATTATGAAATCAAATTATTTGTTTGTGGTTTAATTTTATAATATATGGTTTATAATGATGGTTTCCATAAAACTTGCAATAATTGTGGTCATCCTAAAAGTGTGAGTCGAATTAATTAACATAGGCACAATTATTGAACTTTTATTTTAAATTGAATTAAGGAAGACCAACAGATATGACACTAAAATAATTATGATTCAATATTTGAAAATCACCTTCTTTATCTCAATATGTAGGATTATACTTGAATTTGTTCAATTTAAAACTTTTCTCAGCAATCTAACTTCCCCCTCCTTCTTTTTTACTCAGACACTGCATGTTGCGCAAAAGACATAGTAAATTTTTGTAACTGTTACCAATGAGCAGGGTTTTTACCCAATTTTTACCGATACCTTTTTAATATATGTTAGTTAGTCTGAAACACTCTTTGCTTATAGCTTTTTTTATAAGAATTATCCAATAACTAATCTTTCACAAATAGAAAAGACTGAGAGATACAAGGAGACATTTAGAGATCAAACCTAGTTGACTAAAGTGCAAATATATTTTTACATGTTATTTAGTTTTAAGTGGTCTTATTGTATTTGTTATTTAACATTTTAATGTAGAAACTATTCTGTTACTTATCTAAAAAGTTAATTTTTATTTTCAATAAAGTATTAAATTTTATTGTATGAGTTTATTCATAAAACCTTCCTATTATGTGTTTTCAGATTGAAATTTCAGATTCCCGATATATAGACTTAAGTTATATGAATTCATACCATTATACTTGTAGATAGTTAAGTACTTATGCTTTAGGAATGATAAAAGTATCTGTTTCAACATAAATTTATCTGAAGTTCATGGCCAAATAAAAAGATAGTTTGGGTTTAAAACAATCTGATTGAAGCCATTTGCAGTTGTCAGTGTTTTTTTATCAGCCTCACGAAATGCAAATACTCTTAACACTTTTCACTTGGCCAGTACTATGCCATCATAGGTCTGTGTCATGAACATAATAAAATTTTACATGATTACTGTAAAAGTAAAAAATTAAAAGATATAAAAAATACTTTCTTAATGAAATATATAAAGGTATTAAGGAAAATGGTAGGGTAATAATTATAGCCCATTAGAAATTATTTTAATATTTTTCATGAATCATTTTATAATGGATGTCACAAATTGACTCTGCATTACTTGCCTAAGCCAAAAACACCCAACACAATAAAATTAACCAGGTATTGATTCCCACAGAAAATTCTCTTCCTTGACCTTTTTTTTACTTTGATTACTTGATTACTTACTAAAAATATAAGTTTTTCAATAAGACAGTTTTTTCACCTCTTAAAAACCATAATTAATTAATTAATTTTTATTTATATTTATTTTGGAAATTGATCTAAGCCTATACATTTTTATTATCAAACTTTGTATGCGTTTTTTGTCTCTTAAATTACCATGTTTATTAAAATAGTGTTATTGCTTAAAATTACATACCATTTTTGAACAAAATATTTATAAACTAATATTTCTTATCACAAAAACATATCTGATAACAGTGATTATTTACTACTGTTTGCAGTGTTTGTATGTTGGCTTCTTTTTCCTTCATTTAAACTTGCATTAGCTACCATAACATTTAACTTTTTAAATATATTGTAAGTATATTTTCCTCTAGGATTAAGGAGTTTATAAGCACTTAGATTTTTATCAAAATAATGATAGGGCCTTTTTTCTATCAATTTTTATAATTTTTGTGGATCCAATAAAAACTTCCGATAAAGTAATAAAACAACATAAAACTTAAATATTATTTTTCCATCAAACAATTATTAAAAAACTGTATTTGGATTTAAAGAGTATGCAAATTAATGTTTACTCATATAATTAATAAACGTTTATAGACATCCATAAAGATTAAATTTTTTCCTCAAAATGGAGATATTAAAATTAAGTAAGAGGTTTTTCTTATTAAATTTACATGTGTTATGATATAAAATTAATAAAAATCATTTTGAAAAATTAAAATAGTTCAGCACTACTCTATAATGTTATTCCTGCAAAAAATTGCCTGATTGCTCTTGTTTCAAGTTTAAAGACTTAATTATATTTAATGAAACAAAAAGATTTGTCTTATCTCAATATACATGACAAATTAATTGATCTTACTTATCAGTTAAAATATAAAAAATAACTCTTCAAAAACAAAACCCTCTAGTTGGCAACTCGTTTTACATATAAAATTCTATTTCTAAGTAGATCTGTAAGTGCATGATTATTTTATGATTACAACTTTAAATGTTTACCTTGATAAATCCTGCCATAACAGCAAACAATATATCCCCAGTGAGGCATTGTCTCTCTAGCAAGACTAATCAGAGACATGAGGTATATATACATGAAGTTTGTTTTTGTTATATTTACACAATTTATCATCTGGTAAGTGATATGATATAATTGATTTATGATCTGGTAAGTGGTTAAGTAATTTTATTGCAACTTTATATTACAGAATTTTATTGATAGTGTTTAAAAGAAAATCGATATTCAACTAGCTATGGAATACAGAAAAGAGTAAATAATATTATTGTTTATTAAAAACAAATGTATAAAATACTAATTTTTAATTCTGATAACTTTTTATTCAGTAGAAAACATTGATTTCTAACATTCTTTTCATGCATATTTTAAAATTAGTCAAAGCTACAATAAATTCCATAGTAATTTGCAAGAATAACTTGAAGTTATTTTATTTTACCAATAAATTCTATACTACTAAAGTAATAATAAGTGTGTGTGCCTGTGCGTGCACATGGCTGACCAAGGAAACAATTTCATTAAACTCCTTTTGCAGCATATGTTGTATAGTTTATAAAATTTTTTTAAATGTTTCCCAGACATAATACATAAACATAATGTTTGTTATTCTTATATTATTAAGGTTTTTTTCTGGATAGCTTGAAATAGGCCTTTCAAAACTTTGTTTAGGGACAAAAAAGGTTACCTGAGAAGACGAGTTATAACTACGAGTTCAATTAATTAAAATCTATAATATTATAAAGAAGAGGTGGTGTCTGTATGTTTGTTCGTGGGTTTGTGTGTTTGTGAGTTTGTGGGTTTGTTGTGGCAAGTGAATGCGAAAAATACTGAACCGACCGGTTTGAAATTTTAGGTAAAGGTAGATCTTAAACTCATGCAACACATAGGCATACTCATTTCCTTAAAATCCTCTCGGGCTACGCCCTGTGAACGTCCTAAGTTTTAATGTTTACATTTTTAGACAATGAAAACATAAAATTACTTGAATGTCAACAGCTGAGAATATTAAAATTTGACAGTTCGAGAAGAAGGAGAAGAAGAAGAAAGAGCTTCCGTGACCATCCTAGGTTTCAATGTTTACATTTTCTAATGACAACATCCGTTTGCACTATATTTTGACAGTTCGGGAAGAAGAAGAAATAAAGTTGATTTTTTAGATAAACTGCTGGATCGAAATTAGTGAATTATTTGAAATAGCGGAATGGTAGATTTTAAGTTTTTTTTCCGACGACTGTCTCTATTACATTAATCCTTATCCTCTCCCAATATTTGACATATGTTACTTTGAAATGTTGTAGACACTCCTGTTTTGTCATTTTGTAAACAATGAAGAATTAATTAACAATACCTTAAATGTATCAGTAGAGCCTACACCTTTTAGCACTTTTAGCCCGTGCGAAGAACGGGTACTTTGGCTAGTATAATATAAATATTTAATGGTTTATAGAATGATTAATTTAACATCTTTTTACACATTGTAAAATACCTGTATGGCAAAGAATATTTAACAAATACATGTAATTTTATAATTAATTTGAATTGTTGTATAGATGATTTTGTAGTACCCTAATGGAGTATTTGACCGCTGTTGAAGCTGATTGATTTAGCTTTTATTTATTTTTTTGCTACAGATAGATGTTAAAACCTTTCTATCCATATTAAATTTCCTCCAAAATTCTTGGACCAATTCTGGAATGGTTCCTCTTGTGCAAATTAAAATCCCAAATATTTAAAATTCTTTTGTGTTATATTTGTTGATCTAGTAAGGGACAGTGTTTTTGTAAATATTGATTTTTTCAATATTGACATCTGTAAGCTGATCCACTCCACTCTCAAATCTTATAGTTGGATCAACTATGATGCCTTGACCTTTTTTCTGTCAATAACTACTATGTTACTTCGCCTTATCGCCCCATTTTTTTTTAGCAGTGACTTCTTCGTAAACTTATATTCACCTTTGACTATAAACTAGTAAGATATTATGCATCTTATTGCCTGGTGTCTTTTTCAAGACCATAGGCTAAAGATTCAAAAACACATTTTTAAGTGTCGGAATATTGCCAAAACTGGCATTATGCATAAAATTATGAATGCCATCATTCATAATTTTAAGATAATATTTGTCTTCCGATTCGGTCAATCCATTGCATCTAGTTAAATTTTTATTTGATTTTGGGCACTCCTTGTACAAAACAACCTATTTTGCCTTGTAGAGCAGTTTATTCCACTTTTCAAACTAAACCCCCTTTAGTTTTTCACATAATATTCTTGTTGATATGTTAGGCTGCATTCTTTATGTAAATCGAGTTTCTTTAGACAGTAAATTTCTTCCAGATCAAATCTTTGTAAATTATTTAAATGTGGATTATCGGTAGCCTTTAAAACAAGGCAGATGTTTTTGTGTTGGATTTCCGCATCCCACATTGACATTTGACATTTAATACATTTTTGCTGGTCAAAAATTATTTCAGTGATGAAGTTGACTCCTAAATATTAAATTTTTTCTACGGGACCAATAGCTTTTATTTCTGTTAGATCAAGCAAAAAATGTTCTCGTTCATTAAACCTTTCTCAACGTGAATAATTTTAGTTTTAGCAGGATTAAAATGTAGTCCAATTTCTGTGAATTGGTTACTTATTGTGTTGTAGAATAATATCACAGCGTCTTTACTTTTTCCAATTATGGTCGTCTACAAACCCTAATATGCTTATTGAAAGTGTTTTTGCAAAGGTTGACACCAAATTCCTCACTGAAAGATTAGTCAGATATTTTATCTAATATTTGATTTATACTTATACAAAGTTGGAGATCATGGTGACCCTTGTACAACTCCCCTTCCGAACACTATAGGTTTTTCCTTTCTCAGTTTTAATTTGTGTCATATTCTGTGTTTGTAATTGCAGCACTGAATTAACAATTGTTGAAGGTATAAGTAGCGAGTTAAGAACCGGAGCTATATGTAAATGACTTTCGATATCTATCATAAGCTTTCTAAATGTCCAAAAAGAGTATGCTACAATTGTTTTTATTTTTTTTAACACAATGCAATATTTCATTTAGGATGTGGGTTTTCAAAAATGTGTTCCAGGAACATTTGTAAAACCTCCTTGAAATTTGTTGAATCAAACATATTCTTTTGATCGTTTATCATTAAATTTCCTATATATTCTTCTTAATACAGTACTGAGCAAATTGTAATTGGTCCCCAATCATCTATCTCGTTTTCATCACCACCCTTAGAAATAAAAACCATTCGTGCTTTTCTGAAGCAATTTGGTACCAAGCCCTGATTGGTGTAGTCTACTGTAAATTATATTTTTGCTACTCCTTTTATTTTTACAGCCCTCATCAACACTTTATCAGGTCCAGGGGCGGTATTAATTTGTATTCCATTGATAGCACTTAGAACCTTTTCTTGCTCATTAATTAAGAAATTATAATTAAGGTCAAAATTTTCCTTTACTTGTTTATCAATTTTGTTTCCTATACTCCTAATGTTTTCATTGATGGGTTTAGAAAATCCTTTTTTAATTTCCCACAAATAATCAAGACTTAATCTGCATCCTTTATTATCAGATCATATTATTTTTCTCACAGCTTTTCTCTGTCCATTATAATACTCAAATTGAATTAATTTGTAGTTATACTTTTCTTTTCTCCTCTCCCATTCCCTTTTCGTTTTATTTCAGGATTATAAGATTTGCTATAGTTTCTGTTGTAAGGGACTTCTTTCTATTTTTCCTTAAGATGAAATATTTTATTGCAAGATGTTTAGGACCTGATAATTGATTTATAGCTATTAAAAGAATCTTTGAAAACTATTGCAAGATGTTTAGGACCTGGTAATTGATTTATAGCTATTAAAAGAATCTTTGAAAACTATTCAATTCTATTTAGAAACTCTTCCTTTTATTTTGAAAAATATTTAGCCAATGTTTTAATTCCTCATCAATTATTAGAACTGTTACTACTTACTAGTAACTAGTTACTAGTTGCTAGTGAACTAGTTACTAACTTAACTAGTTTAGTTAGTATTTAGTTACGAGTTCTGATAACTAGTAGCGCCCAGTGCTAAAGACTATAAGCTTTAACAATACTGCCAGTGAAGGTTATAAAAGTTAATATCAGCTGTAAAAACAATATTACTGGTGACATTGTACTGGCACTGAGGGAATCAAATGGGCAACTAAAGGTCAGTTTGAAAAATCATATAACTTTTTTCAGTGTAACCGGAGAAAGAACAGCAGTGATACATACTTCCTATGGACCTATTCAAGGAGAGCAGTTTCACTCCCATTGGACAAATGAAAAAATATATGCCTTTAAAGGAATTCCATATGCAACACCTCCAATCGGAGATCTTCGGTTCAGGGTAATAGAGGAAACTTAAACATATTAAATTATAGAATACTTAAATTGGCAAAAAAACAACTTTTTTATGAGCAGAAAGTGTAAGAGAAAGAGTAAGAGAAACTTTGTGTAAAAAAAGTTTTTAAATTATTTTTGAATGTCGAAAGTGCATTTGACCAATTTATAAGTTACATAAAAGCATCCCTCGCCAAAACAGGCACAATAAATATGAGAGTAAGTATAGCCGTCTCTTTGTTTAGATACCCCAAAACAGGTGAAGCATGTGCTGGCAGCAAAAAAAAAAATATATATATATATAATGTATTTACTTTCCTTTGGAAATAGGATCAATATCATCCATCATGGATCATGGATATGTCTACAGAAAATGCTTTCAATTCCTCTTAACAGCTGTCCTTATAACCATATGACAACCTTAAAAATTTTGGTCTGATAGATTGCCAATCCTCGTTCCCTTCAGCTAAGGCATATCCATGTCAACATTAAATAAACACATTATTTTATCACTTAAAATATACAATTTCTTGGAGCATATATATTACACTGTCATAATCTGGAGGAATTAAAAATATATTATATGTTGTTGAAAAATTGTTAAATGTTGAAAAGATAGATTTTAGCAAATTTCCCATAGGGAAGAAGCTATTACTGTAGGTCTCATGGTAAGTTTTAAGCCCGGTTCCATGTTATTTTTTCATCTTTAGGTGGCCAGAGGCCAAAAATAATATTCGTTTTACATACCGGTAATCATGTAAGGTGTCCAAAATTGATTCCAGACAAACGTTGGTCCTACAAAAATGATGAAGTAAAATTATTTACCACTAAACCAACCCCAAGGAATAATGTAAAATATTTTAAATAAATTTTATTTAAATACAGAGTGTTCCAGAAAATGAGGGTCGACAGTTCGAATCTCGGAAATATAAAATACAAACATATGTCACGTTATGCATAACATTAAGTCTCTCGCCAGTACAAATATTTTGGTGCAATCAGATTTTGAATGTATTAATTGGTTTCAAAATGGCACCCCTTTTAGTGAAAAAAAGATTTTTTAAACCCTGAATTTTCCTTAAAAATGCAGATTAATCTACTCTGATTAAACAATTGTATTCTTTATGAGCTAAGCTTTATTCTGATATGTAACACTTCAAATACAATCTCAAAAACAAAAATTTTCATATATAATTTTTTATTATATAAGAATGAGATAGTTTCCCAGCTGTTGCGTTTAACACCTCTGTAAGCTGTGTCTGTGAGATAAGATTACAGCCTATGTCACTCCTGTAAATAAAACTTAATTTAATCACAAAAGCAAAGGTGACCCTAGTATACAAGAATAAGCTTAATGTTTTGAACTTAAAAAACACGAACAAGTAACTTGATCCAAATTTGTTAAAAATGTTTAGTTTTTTTATTTCCATTCCAAATTCCTAATAATATATTTTTATTTATTGTACTTTTCTGTTTATATAAGTTCTGATCAGAAATTAATGATTGTTTTAAAATAAATATAATAAAGAAAAAATGTTATGTTAATATACATATCCAGGATATGTGTATGATAAATATAATAAAGTATAATATTATTGTAGGATCCAGTTCCTCCTGAGGCATGGCACGATATCAAGGAGTGCATTTCGGAGCGTCCATTCTGTCCCCAGACCATTGGTCAGTCATCAATGATGGATGAAGACTGCTTGTACCTGAATGTATACACTCCTCAAGTGAGTGATGTAACACATCCTGCTAAACCAGGTTGAAAGACTTATAGCTGAGACAGACAACTTTTTATAAGTGTCATGACCAATGTTTTTTTGACTATCTTGGATTTTTGATATTCTGCAGTAGGGTTTATTGAGTTTACATAGTTTTTTTTTGTGAAGTATTAATGAATATTTTCTCTTAGCCTAAAACTACCAATAACCACTTAAACATCCTAAATGTTAGTACCTAACGCCAACCTGTTGTTAAGAAACATAATTAATTAACCCTTGATGTCCTGGGTGAACTTTTTGTTACACTCAGTCCTGGGTGCTGTCTCACAGACCGCCTTTTGGAAAAAAACATGTAAAATTAGTTTTTACTGTTTGAAATAATTTTATCGATCTAATAAGCTATTTAAAATGATAAATATGTGAATAATATTAAAAAAGTTTATTGAGTACATATAATAGACATATAAAATTAACCCTTTAAGGAGTAACTAACAGCATTTTAAAACGTCATTACTTGACAGCTGTTAAGGAGTAAGGGTAAAAACTCAAAACACACCTCAAAAAAGTAAACAAAAATTTTTAATTTTCAATAATATACATTCCAACATGGAGTAAATATAGTTATAAATGTGTTTTATGTTCAAAATGCCCTAAAATAAATAGGTATTTTAAAGCTTTTTTTCAATCAAATTTTTCAATTTTCAATTTTTCAATACACAATACAGTAGCTAAAGAAAGCACCAAGTGATGTTTAGCAAATGAATAACTCTTAGCTACACAGATACGGGCGTCAATAATAGAGGAGTGTAGAACGCTTTCACTTTTATTCAATGCTAATAAATAAGAGGTCTAATAAAACTTCATGCCGAGCCGTCACTTTTTCCGCTGAAACTTCCGTGAAATGCGACCACCCCGCCTAAGAAACCCTCTGCAGACTACCCAAAACCTAGCAAAAACACATAAGTACAAGTTCCGCGTCTCTACGTGTTTTCAATCATCGATTTATAGCTTATGAATCAATCTATGTCAGGCTATGTGTGTGTGTGTGTGTATATATATATATATATATTTGTATTTGAATAAATTTCGTCAAATGACGTTTTAAAACGTCGATACTCCTTTTTGCGGAACCATAAAAAAGGTGTTTTAAAACGTTAATTCTATTCTAACACAAAATACGGTACTCTTTAAAGGGTTAAAAAACTTGTACAAGGCGAAATCTGATGAAAAATGTAATTATTTACTAAAACCATAAAAATGTGTTGATAAATTGACAAAATGTTTAGTTATTGGTATCTTTCCATTTCATAGGATATGTTGAATAAAAAAAATTAAGATATAAAAACGTATTATCGTATTAAAATTGAGACAGTTGCTTTACAGCTAACTTCAGCTTATAACATAGATTCATTGCAAACCTTTAGTTGAACACTCGTGGCAAACGTGTGCTTGATGGATGCATGTACATAAGTACATAAGTCAGCCTCATGTTCTGCAAACGTTGTAACAATTGTGGTTTCATGATCCAAGTGAATCCAATTCACTTAAAAAAGCATCCTTGTACCAGTTTTCAAACATCTCTTTGAAATCCGAGTCCAAAACACACACGAGACAATGGGCCGGGTCGTGTATCCGTGGCGTACCGTCCTGTGTCTGTTCTCACAGACTGCTGAAGACAAACAAATCTATAAATAACTAATAAATATTATGACCAATAGACAAGTGACACTAGGGATCGGTTTCGGTGGTGGGGAGGGACAACTACCTGGCATGGCTGAGGTCATCGTCTTTTAAAACCCTTAAATTCAAATAAATAAATAACTCAAGCGGTCTGTGAGACCGCACCCAGGACGTTTAGGGTTAATAGCCAATGACGAAATGGCAACTAGGCCGAGATTCGACCCTTGAAGGATTTGATTTGGCGACATTCAGTTTTGAACGCAGGCGCTATAACCACTGAGCTACCCAGCCAGTCATAACTTAACTGTTTGAGCTAATCTCAGGGATGATTTTACACAGCTCACCAATTTTGAAACTAACCAATAACCAGGTAGTGTCATCTGTGCACATTATTGAGAGAGAAGTGATATTAGGCAGGTCATTAATATTAATAAAAATTGTATTTACTTCCCTTTGGGAAATAGCTTAAATCATGGATATGTCTAAAAGGAATGTTTTATGTTTCTATAATCAGCTGTTCTTATATAACCATATGATATCACTTCCGTTTCAAATTTTGGTCTGGTGGATTGCCAATACCCCCCAGAGCTATATCCATGTCAAAAAGTACCTCAGAAGTTGCTCTTGAGGAATTCCTCATGTAACAGTGGTGACTGGGCATCACTCACCCTGTACACATACACTTCTGCCGAGAAGAAAATCATTAAAATTAGAGTATTTTCACAGATTTTGTAATACTTAAAGATTTTTGAAATGTAATACCGGGAGTATACAGTAAAATATTGACATAGATCATTAAATGTGGCCCTAGGAAGATAAATACCTACTCTCAAATCCTAACAAAATTTGTTTTGCCAAGGAATCTATGCTCTATGGTAGATCGCCTACTTCTGAAACTAAGAAGAGCTTCAGTTAGTCTTAAGGCATACAAGGAATAATATAATAGTGGGAGAATCACTCCACCAATAAAGGAAAGTTCGGTTGTCGTTACACATTCAAACTTTCCCCAAATATATATCAAATTGAAATATTATGTAGATTTTAGATTGCTTATTTTTAAGTTGAGTTAGTTCTGTATAACGGTTAAGTAAAAAAACTGTTTACATCCTCTGTTTACTACTTCTCACAAGATTTAAAGAAATGAACTCTTTCCTAAATGTTAATCTTAATCATACTTTGAGAACACCCCATGTCTTTTAAATGGACTGTACAGTTAACACACAAGTTAATACATTCTTTTGGCCCCTAACCACTAAAACCTGTGCAGCTATATCGAAGGAGGTTCATTCACAAAAAACGGCCCTCATATATTAATAGTATGGAATATTTGTGATTTCTTCACAGCTGTCTTCACCCGAGTTTAAACCATTGCCAGTGGTGGTGTGGATACATGGGGGAGCTTTTGTGACGGGGTCTGGCAACTATGATCAAGGTGGACCAGATCTGTTGATAGCTGAAGGGGTTGTTGTTGTTACTTTCAACTACAGATTAGGGGCTCTAGGTTTGTATAATCTAATGATAACAATGTAAATATTAATAAATTTAAGAAAATGGTAAAATTTTAGAAAATTAGGTTAATTTTAAACAAAATAGCTCGGTGCTAGCTATCTAGATTATTTAACATGGAAGGTGCTTCTCCTTTGCCTTTAAAACCTTACCTATAGGGTTGAGTCTGGATTCCAGTTGTCAAACCAAGATACCTCAAACCAAACCAACAAACCAAGGAATTTTTGAACATCCTAATTGGTAAGAGCCACCTTCACTTGACATAATCTGTCGTTTTGTTAGCTGAACAATCTAGGATGGCCCCGTACTTTCACTAAAGTAAATCATAATCGTAGGCTAACCAGAGGTGACAGGTATGAATCAATGAATGTTGAATTTAAAGGATTTTGCCTCAGAGCAACTATATCGACTAAAGTCAAAGTTCTTCGGCTATCTTTCTCGAAAGTTTAACAACACATTGGGATTGGATTGGAAAAGGAAAACAACAGAGTGTGTCATAACTATCCCCTTCCTTATTTTTAAAGGCTGGAAAAACGTAATAGTATAAAACGAGTTATTCTGGATGCACAATATTCTTTTGTACAGTCTAAACCAGGGATTTTGTCCTACAACATACTTTAGAAATGTTGTATTTCTGTGAGATATATGAAGTTATTACAGCTGAGATATTACTAATTTTAGCAGATCTCTACCGAAGAATCAAAGGGTATAAAGCCATCATGAATTCAAATATTGTAATTGAGTAGAATTTGATTAAGTTATATGTGTCAAGGAAAAGTACTACTAAAATAATATAATATATTTAAGTACTAGATGGCGAAATTCCTGCAAAGGAATGAAAATGCCACAGAATTATGATTATCAAGGACAAAGATATAGCAAAAGTAGCACGATTATCGTTTTCAGGTTTCCTTAGCTTGGGAGTTGAGGATATACCAGGGAATGTTGGCCTTAAGGACCAGAGGCTGGCTTTTCTGTGGGTTTTGAGAGAGATTAAACAATTTGGAGGTGATTGTGAAAAAATTACACTCTTTGGAGAAAGCGCTGGTGCCATTTCTGCTCACTTTCATTATATTTCTCCTCTCTCAACAGGTAAAACTCATAATTTAATCTAAGACATTTGTGAATACATGCACAGTTTGATCATTACCAAATTTTAGATAAAATAATATTATATAAACTAATAAAATCAAAAGAGTACCAGTATTGACTGTTGAGTGAATTGCAATGGGTAAACAATCAAGCAATAATGATTAGAAAAGTAAAATTTACGATAATCAGAATAGAACAAGTTTGTTGACTAAAGAGTTGGTGTTGGCTATAGGAGTATTAAATATTTAATACCCCTGTAGCAACAGAACTGAATATCTAGCAATTCTCATTGATTTAGGAATTAATTTATTGTGATGATGCATTGACTATTGTAACCTAAATTATAGGTAAATAAGGAAATTATATCAATTTACTTATTCTCCTAAAGAATAACATGGGAAGAGACAAAATAGGTTTTCTCAGAGGAACAAAAAATTTAGTTTTTACGGTATACATTATTGTTGATAGTTGTGAGTGATGGTCAGTGGGTGTAGTGTTCTCTTGTGTGGATTAACATCCGCATTATTAAATACTACCTTAATCCGCAAAGACTATCCTCATAATTAGACCAATTCATAATTCAGAGGCCGTGGTTTGGATTCCACGTTAAACTGTAGGTCCCTTAGTTGCCATCGGCTGTTGGGCTATTAATTAACAGTCCTGTCTAAGGAACATACCAGCCTTAGTCAGTAACAAGACTACAAGATCTCACCACAATCATTTTACACTCAATCCTCATTCATACTTCGCTTAAAATACCTATCTTGTGGTATGGTCGCCATTTCAATAATCAAATCTACTCTAATCTAATAACTCAACTGTAAGAAGGTGTAAACCAAGTTTTATTCCAACATTTAAAATAATAAGCAAGATAAAAGTATAAAATTTTACATTTTTCCAATAAGATTAATACCCCCGTCGCAGCAGACCTGCGTACTCAGCGAATTTCCAAATCAATAATGTAATAATAATAATATATGACAAGTTTTATAAAAATCTGTCTATAAACATGAGAATTATTTGCCTATTCTCCATAAGATTAACATGGCAAAGAGTGTGCAGGTTTGCTGCTGTGAGGAACACTGAAATTAGACATTTCTACCAAAAATAATTTTTATCTTAAGATTTATACCAACTTTCATCAACATCTGTCCATAAATAAAGGAGTTTGCCTATTCCCTATATGATTATTATGGGAAAAGAGTATGCAGGTTTGCTGCCATGATAAACACATAAACTATGATTTTTAAGCGTAAATGGGAATATCTCAACCACATGAAGCTAAATATCAAGTTTTATCCAAAAATATAGATTAATATGGGAAATATTAATTTTTCCCTATCCTCCATTAGATTAACATTGGAGCACCACAATACAACGTACTGTGTTTAGTTTTTTTAATATCTTGGTAACCGTTGGAGATAGAGAAAAACTTTAAAGAACTTAATTGTGTAGTTTTTTAAGCTGATTCCAATGGTGAAATATAAAATTAGAAATTTTTAAAAACTACATGTGAAAAACGTAAAAAACCCCATTTTGGGGTACAAAACCCCCCCAAACTACCCGTTCCCATTGACCGATATGTCTGGTTAACGAACTCATTCGAGCACTTGTAGGAATACATGTCTCTACCAAATTTGGTCTTGATTGGACCATTTTTACGAGAGTTATCATGCTAACAGACACATATATATATATATATATATACATTGAAATAATTCGACCAAGTACCCTTATAAAACATTTTTATTTTTTTCTACATGTTTCGGGTAATAATCCCATTTTCAAGAAGTGTAAAATGTTATAACCTTATTAAATGTTTTATAAGGGTACTTGGTCGAATTATTTCAATATAATAATATTAGTATCCCTGTTTGATGAAATAAATAGTAAAATATATATACATATATACATATATATAAAAATTTTAACGACTATTGTTTTTGGACTGTGGGCACCTAAAGAAGAAAAAATAACATGGTCCCGGGCTTAAGTCTCGCCATGAGACCTACGGTAATAGCTTCTTATGAAGGAATGAATGGTAATAGCTTCTTCCCTATGGGAAATTCGCTAAAATTCTACAAAAGGCATTATAATGTCCTCGTCCTACATTTCAGTGACTAACTGACAAAGGTTAAGAATTACAATACTAAATTGTTTGTTTTTTTGAGCTGATTCAGATTGTGCTGGTTAATTTTTTAATTTTTTTTTCATTTCCTACTACTGTGATTATCTAATTAACTGTTATGTCTGGTTTTCAAACTCGTCTTAATAAAAGTAGGATCTCTGCAAAATTTTATCAGATTTTATATTTATATACAAATTAATTCTATTATTGGTCTCTAGGAACCTCAAAACATAAAATTATCATAGTCCCTGGTGAAGTTGGTGCCACCCACTGTAATAGTTACAGTATGTAGAAATACCCCCGTCGCAGCAGACCTGCGTACTCAGCGAATTTCCAAATCAATAATATAAAAATAATATATGACAAGTTTTTAAAAAATCTGTCCATAAACATGAGAATTATTTGCCTATTCTCCATAAGATTAACATGTGAAAGAGTGTGCAGGTTTGTTGCTGTGAGGAACACTGAGAGTAGGCATTCATACCTTCAAAAACATTTATTTTTAGCATTTATACTAACTTTCATCAACATCTGTCCATCAATAAAGGAGTTTGCCTATTCTCCATATGATTAACATGGGAAAAGAGTATGCAGGTTTGCTGCCATGATAAACACATAAACTATGATTTTTAAGCATAAATGGATAGATCTCAACTATGTGAAGCTAAATATCAAGTTTTATCCAAAAATATTCATTAATATGGGAAATATTAATTTTTCCCTATCCTCCATAAGATTAACATTGGAGCCCCACAATACAACGTACTGTGTTTAGATTTTTTAATATCTCGGTAACCGTTAGAGATAGAGAAAAACTTTAAGGAACTTAATTGTGTAGTTTTTTAAGCTGATTCCAATGGTGAAATATAAAATTAGAAATTTTTTAAATTACATGTGAAAAACGCAAAAAACCCCAATTTGGGGTACAAAACCCCCCCAAACTACCCGTTCCCATTGACCGATATGTCTGGTTTACGAACTCGTCCAAGCATTTGTAGGAATACACGTCTCTATTAAATTTGGTCACGATCGGACCATTTTTATCTTAAGATTTATACCAACTTTCATCAACATCTGTCCATAAATAAAGGAGTTTGCCTATTCCCTATATGATTATTATGGGAAAAGAGTATGCAGGTTTGCTGCCATGATAAACACATAAACTATGATTTTTAAGCATAAATGGGAATATCTCAACCACATGAAGCTAAATATCAAGTTTTATCCAAAAATATTCATTAATATGGGAAATATTAATTTTTCCCTATCCTCCATAAGATTAACATTGGAGCCCCACAATACAACGTACTGTGTTTAGTTTTTTTAATATCTTGGTAACCGTTGGAGATAGAGAAAAACTTTAAAGAACTTAATTGTGTAGTTTTTTAAGCTGATTCCAATGGTGAAATATAAAATTAGAAATTTTTAAAAACTACATGTGAAAAACGTAAAAAACCCCATTTTGGGGTACAAAACCCCCCCAAACTACCCGTTCCCATTGACCGATATGTCTGGTTAACGAACTCATCCGAGCACTTGTAGGAATACACGTCTCTACCAAATTTGGTCTTGATTGGACCATTTTTACGAGAGTTATCATGCTAACAGACACACACATATATATATATATATATATATATATATATATATATATATATATATATATATATATATACATATATACATATATATATAAAAATTTTAACGACTATTGTTTTTGGACTCTGGGCACCTAAAGAGGAAAAAATAACATGGTCCCGGGCTTAAGTCTCGCCATGAGACCTACGGTAATAGCTTCTTATGAATGAATGAATGGTAATAGCTTCTTCCCTATGGGAAATTCGCTAAAATTCTACAAAAGGCATTATAATGTCCTCGTCCTACATTTCAGTGACTAACTGACAAAGGTTAAGAATTACAATACTAAATTGTTTGTTTTTTTGAGCTGATTCAGATTGTGCTGGTTAATTTTTTAATTTTTTTTTTCATTTCCTACTACTGTGATTATCTAATTAACTGTTATGTCTGGTTTTCAAACTCGTCTTAATAAAAATAGGATCTCTGCAAAATTTTATCAGATTTTATATTTATATACAAATTAATTCTATTATTGGTCTCTAGGAACCTCAAAACATAAAATTATCATAGTCCCTGGTGAAGTTGGTGCCACCCACTGTAATAGTTACAGTATGTAGAAAAAATAATGAGAATAGCTATAAATATTTGCTACAGTAGATTCGCTAAAATTATGGTTTGAGTACAGTACCTACTCAAAAAAATTTTTTATTTTCATATCTTAATAGATGTATATTATTGAATGCATTTTCAGACCCAAATAGCAGAGTTTTCAATTATTATTAATTCATCTAGCAAAAATAAGTCCATTGCCATCCAATTTTCCATACATCAGCCCATTTTGACATTGCAATAATATTGGCATTTTCCCAAATAAGCAAACAGATTTAGGGCTAAATATATTAGTAATATTTAGATTTTGATTGTTCCGGTTTGGTTTACAGGCTTGTTCCACGCAATTATTGGAGACAGTGGGTCGCCATTGGCCTGCAGGGTGAGAAGGAATGGGCGACCATTCGCAATACAACTGGCTAAACAACTGGGCTGTGAAGTTCAGGATACAGCTGAAATTGTGTCATGTCTCAAGGCAGCCAACTACACAGCTATACTCAGAGCTCAAGCTCTCATGAAGGCGCCTTATCAGGTCTCATCAAGTTCAATTTTGCGAACTATGGTTGATTTTCTTATTTTATTCTTTTTTAAATCTAAATTTTTCGTCTAAATTTATGCTGATCCAAATTTCTTTTTCTTCCAAATGGTTTCACATAGGTCTACTGATATTCAACATTGTATGTCTTTTAACTATCCATAATATACGTAGATAACTAACATTTATAAACAGCTCCTAATAGTTCACAGATTAGATCAAAATTCACTTATAAAAATAAGCTCTACTAACTAAAAGACATGTATGCTAACAAAATGTTTTTCCTTATTCTCCACATTTTTTAAAGTTTCGTAGCTTTCCAGTTCTTAGCATGCTTTATTTACTTGACTAAGCCTAATTGCTTCTAATCTGATCAAACCGTTAATATTCTTTTCTTCCCAAAATTAGTTAAGAACTTTAGTCAACAAACTTCCTAGATCTAAACACGGAAATAGCAGAGTGTCCAATAGATTACTCTTCAATGAAAGTTGAAGAACTATCTGGGGAATCTCTTCTTATTGTTGTCTTTAAGATTTCTTGCCCTTTTGTACCTATATCATGAGTCATTTAAAAGATAAAACAAGGATTTCTTAGATTCTAGTTTACACTTCCTGAACCTCATAATGCTGTTAATCAGACTATGCTACACACCTTCTATCTGTATCAGAGACAGAGACATTGGATTAGTCCAATTTACTGGGGCTTTCTAGTTTTTTTATTCTATTTATTTCACATAGAATTCTTAAAAACTCTTTTGAAGATATTAATCTTAAAATTGTATTGTTTACTAATGAAATGCCATGATACATTTTTTCAGGATGATAAAACTGGTCTCAATGTGTTTGTTCCTGTGATTGACAAAGAAAGAGAAAATCTATCCTTCTTACCAGACTTCCCATACAACTTAATGAAACAGAAGAAAACATTTTTCGTTCCAATTTTGATGGGAGTTAATAGTGATGAAGGAATTTTAAGGCTCATAACAAGTAAGGTCCTAAACAAAGGAATAGAACAGCAAACATTTAAGTTAATAAAGTTAAAGAGACAGTCAGGGGCGGATTTATAAAATCTTCACCCCTAGGTACTCCTCTGATTGCCACCCCCTTAATACATGCTAAATCTGAAACAAATGCATTATGTATGTAAATAAACGGTACCAGTGGACTGACACATACTTTCTCCCTCAAAATAATTAAAAAAAATAAATTAAAAAAAGACAATCTGTAATAAAACTATCATGTTCTACAAAGTTATTCTAAATATCATTTAATAATTTACTGTTCAAATTGTATGGGGGGAAACCCCCCCCCCCGCCCCGGTAATACCAAGCTTTTATGAGCTGGTTTTGTTCGGTGATTTGACCTTACACTTCATACCAAGTTTCATGAAAAACGGTTGGAAAGTAAGGAAGCAATTGATTTTTTATATTCTCCATAAGAATAACATTGGGCACTTTCAGACAACGTACTGCGTTTATCGTGGACAGTAAATTTAACTTTTCTCTGGAACCGTTAGTCGTAAACAAATAATTCAAAACACTAATTTGTTTAGTTTTTTAAGCTGGTTTCAATGGTACAAGTCAAGTTATACTTTACTTTTATTGTTTTTGCTGAAAAATTAAAAGTTTGATTTTTTTGACATTTAAAAGCCCATAACTTTTGAACCGTCATTTTTACAGATATGCGGGTGGTGTCAAATTATTAAGTACTCTTTGCACTATAAACTATCAAATTTTAATCAAAATCGTTAGAGCCGTTTTTGAGAAAATTGGATTTTTCAAGTTTTTTAAGGGTTTTTAGGGGTGAACTACCCTTAAAAATAAAAAATTAAAAAAAATAAAAAAAAAACGCCTGGAGATACGGTGACTATATATATACATGCCAAATTTCATCTAAATCGGACCAACGGGGTAGTCTGTGGCACTGTACACATCCAGACACACACACACACACACACACACACACACACACACACACACACGGACGGACAGACATCACGTCAAAACCCACTTTTTTGGATTCAGGGGACCCCAAAACGGATATATCCACCCTCAACTCAAATTCGAAAATTTTGACGAAAACAATACTTTCTCCACATACTATGTATAAGGGGAGAAAGTAAAAACAACTAAAAATCCATTAATGATTTCAAAAACAAACAAAAGCATGAGATAAGAAGCAAAAATATAAGCTTAAGCAAAAGCATATGATTCTGAGATTCTATAGTTTAGATGTCATAGTATTTTCTATTTTGAGAGGTCTTTATTATGTTTCCTTACATCAGTGTCCTTAAAGTAGGAGTACTTTGCACCATTGCAAACTCTTAAACTTGCTACAAATATTATGTCTCTAGATTAAATTGAAAGATTTTGCTACAGTCATCGAGATTGCATTGTAAATCACAGTGTTATTAGCATTGGCTAAGTCCTAAAGTTAATTTTTTAATATTTAAATTTCCATAATTTTTGACCCGTTGATGCCACAAAGTTTAATTTTTAATTTTTCATATTTTAAAGGGTTTTTGAGGTGAACTACCCTTAAAAATTGTAAAACTAAAAAATGCTTGAAGGAACAGCATAATCAAATATATACTTAATATAAAAATTACAAACAAATCTAACCTTGGTATGGTCTTGGAATTAGTACACTTACAGACATACTTCAGTCCTAAAACCACTTTTTGGATTGCTTAATGCAGTAGAGAATCTCAAAACAGATTTTTCCAATTTCAGCTCAAATTAAAAATTGTTGACAATACTTTCTCTGTGATAGATATTGCGTTTGGAGGACCAGGCTGATGGCCAATGTTGAAAATAAAATTAATATCACTTACTTGTAATACTTGTTGTGATATATAAAAAACATACAAAAAAAACTTTGTCGATGAAACCAAATCCAATGTATTATTTTGAAGAACATGACAAAACATTAACAATAATAAAAATTTCAAATATAAAATTGATCATATGATCATACGACCCTGCAAGGGAAAGTCGTCACAACCCAACGCTCTGTAAGATAAATATTATAACGTTAAATACACCTGATTCAGTAAAATAGGTAATAAATATCTACACTTAAGAATGAAAAGGTTAGAAAGTGAATTGTATTAATATTGTTAACGAGCAAGATTTTAAAAAGGCTCTTTAGTGTGATTTTTCAGTTTCTGCCAGCGGTAGCGGCATTCATCAAGGCTGTGCCGCAGCCTAGGCCAGTGTCTAGTGTGCCTAGTGGGAAATTTATCCCTGAAGACAGTATTGTGTCATCGAAATTTTCAAATTTATGTCTTTTAGTCATGTTTTTTCAGTCGGTTTTATTTGGTTTCGTTTAAATCTAAAAATGTTGTTTTTTAATATTATATTTGTGTATGGATCTGTATTGAGTGTGTAGTTATACTATGCAGGAGTCCGATTTAGATAGTGTGTGATGGTGTTGCAGATAAATTTATGTAGATAAATTTCTCAAAAACAGCTCCAACGATTTTGATTAAAATTTCTTAGTTTAGAGGATGTAAGGTCCTAAATAATATGGTACCATATTATTATAAGGGTGGTACCTATAGACATGTTTCTGTAAAACTATGCTTCACTTGTACACTTAAATGTAAAAAAAATATTTTCCAGGAAAACAAAATTTACTGTCCACAGACAGCTTGTTGATCTCGAAGGGTGCCCAATGTTATTCTTATAGAAAATCCAACAAAATAATTTTTTTATTTCTTGCGGTAACTGTTTTGGATGAAACTTGGGATGATCATATGGTTAAATCACTCAATAACATTAATTTTTTAAACTCATTATTGAGAGAGTTCATTATTACCTCAGGGGAGGGGTATAAGACCCCCAATATCTTTAACCCTTAATACCTTACTAAAAATCACACTCTGCTAATTTAGTGTAAAAAAATCAAAATATTATTTCCCAATGTTCTTTTTGGATTTAGATAGCTTGAATAAAGTAGAAGACAGAAATGTATTACATTTATATTAATTGATGATTTTAAAAGTCAAGTCAAAATCAGATTTATTCCAAAAACAAATAAAATATATTACAAATTAAACTGTGCACTCTTTTGGAAATGTTAGATATTATAAACAAATTAAAAAATATTCTTTTCGTAGACATAATAAGAAAATAATAAAAATAACTTAAAAAGTAGGAAATGGCCTACGTGGACCTAGAATGGTCTGTGCTTAGGCCCAAGTTGTTTTTATAAAAAATAAAATGTATGTGAATTTTTTAAATTTAGATTTTGTAAAAAGATGTAAAATGTATATAAATTATGAAATAAGAAGAGAAATCCCGTAAGAAAACTATTCTTCCACAGTGAAATATATGTAGGTAAAGAAAAATCAAAATATAGAGAATAACTTAATAAAATGGATATGATCCGAGGACAGTGATGCCAAAAAACCAATATCGTTCTGAGCTGCATTTAGACATCGTTCTGAAGTATTTTAGACGTATTAAAAAAAAGTAATCCTTTTTATTTGCATGAGCCATTTCAGTTAATAATAATTAGTTAATAAATCCTATACATCAAAACATGCACACAATATACACTCTTTAACGCTAAAATACAACAAAAATACCCCCGTCGCAGCAGACCTGCGTACTCAGCGAATTTAATCAATAATAATAATCAAAAAATAAAATGACAAGTTTTATTAAAATGAAATCAGTCGTAACATGAGAATTTTGCCTATCTCCATAAATAATTAAAGAGTGAGAGGTGCTGCTGTGAGGAACACTGAAAGTAGCCATTTATACCATAAAAAAAAAAATTTTATTTTTAACATTTATAAACTTTTCAACATGTCATAAATATAGGAGTTTGCCTAATCTCCATATGATTAACATGGGAAAAGAGTATGCAGGTTTGCTGCCATGACAAATACATAAACTATAATTTTTTAGCACAAATGTATGGATCTCAACCACATGAAGCTAAATATCAAGTTTCATCTAAAAATATTAGATAATAAGTGAAAAATTATTTTTTTTTAATCCTCCATAAGATTAACATTGGAGCCTCAAAAATACAACGTACTGTGTTTAGATTTTTTTATATCTCGGTAACCGTTGAAGATAGAGAAAAACTTTAAGGAACTTAATTGTGTAGTTTTTTAAGCTGATTCCAATGGTGAAATATAAAATTAGAAATTTTTAAAAATTACATGTGAAAAACGCAAAAACCCCATTTTGGGGTACAAAACCCCCCCAAACTACCCGTTCCCATTGACCGATATGTCTGGTTTACGAACTCGTCCGAGCATTTGTAGGAATACACGTCTCTACCAAATTTGGTCTCGATCGGACCTTTTTTACGAGAGTTATCGTGTTCACAGACACATTATAACATATATATATATAATATACATATAAATATAAAAAATAATACGACTTTTTTTGGTCTCTGGGCACCTAAAGAAGAAAAAATAACATGGTCTCGGGCTTAATCTTTCCATGAGACCTACAATACTCTTTATGGTAAATTGCAAAAAAAACACACATCGACAAAATGTCATCAAACAAGGTTAGCGAAAGTGGAAACAGTTAGCCGTAATGACTCGCGTTTATAAGCTTAAATGGCAGACTGGGAGTGGTTGAATACTGAACACTGTTGCCTAGAAACAGATATCTATCACTAAAAATTCCAACAAAGCCGTCATATTGGTTTTGTGAGAGCATTGAGGCAAAAGCAACATCATCATGCACTCTATCGGTTGTTTCACGAATTAAAGCGTACCTAGTCGATGAGGTGAATATATATATATATATATATATGTATGTAAATCTATTTTAATTTAATACAACTATGATCTTCCTTTTGTTTAATAACTTGTTTCTGAAGTAATCATAAAATTTTTTTACACACCTTCCTTTAACCCTTACCGGACAGCTAGCGCCTTTAGACACAGCACAGTAGTGTCACAATAAGGGCAAGACACACACATCTAGTGCCTTTAGACGTGATCAATCATTTCACCTCATCGACTAGGTACGCTTTAATTCGTGAAACAACCGATAGAGTGCATGATGATGTTGCTTTTGCCTCAATGCTCTCACAAAACCAATATGGCGGCTTTGTTGGAATTTTATATATATATAATGTACTAATTTTAATTTCTAATAAATGTACCAAATTTTTAATAAATGAATAGATTTTACAGCAATGAAAATAATAATTACAGCATATTCATGATAAGATGCAGAAAAAATACACAATTACAAAAAATACAATTTTCATTGATAGATCTTCTTACTCAACAGGAAGTGAGGAAGAATTCAGAAATATTACCAATAATTTGGAGTATATAAGTGCCCTTCAAGTACCAGAAGAAAAGTTTTCACCAACAGTAAAGGCAGAAAGGTTGAAGGAGTTTTACTTCAGACATTCGTATCCTAAAGTAAAAGGATATGTTGATGTAAGTACATAGCAGCACAGACAAAGTAAATAAAATTATTTATTGTCTGTGATATTAGTTACTGTACCTTGGAAAAAGTTTTCATCCTGTTATAATTTCAAAATTTTATTTATAGTAAAAAAAGTTACCAGCTTTTCTTATCAATAAATTTTTATACATTAAACATAAATTTATAATATATACAATAATAAAAAAGATGGTCGCTAATGTAAAATAAAACTTGGTTAGTTCCTGCACTAACCGAAATAAATTCTTTCTATGTTATTTTTTTATAAATGAAACTAAATGTTAGAATTAATCTTCATCAATTGTCAATAAATAAAACCACACAGAAGTTTTAATCAAGTTTTAACTAAATAAGAATATGGGCTGATATTTTTTATTCACATGAAATAAACAGAATAACTTTCCAAATATCATATGACTTGCAGACATTCATCCTCATACATTGTGAGTTCATGTTGCAGTTATACACTGATGTTCTGTATGCATATGGATCAATAATTAATGCTAGATATTATCAGCAAACATCACATGTTTTTCTCTACTGCTTCTCGTTCGATGGGAAATACAAGGATAAATTGACCAAAAATGTTGAACTTAAATATAATATTTCAGGTAAGCTCCGTATACAATGTTTACTAGCTACAATCCATCGATATATAGTTGCATTTTTCTTTATTAAAAAAAAGCTGCACCTGACATTTTGGGATGTCTGTGAATTCCACGCCTGCCACCTGAGATGAATCTAGGCAGTTTCTTATCTCACTAATAAAGATATTGGAATGTTTTCCGAAAAAGCTTTTCCCTGCTAGGAATAAAAGAACTTGGATAAATATTAACCTCCTTAAATTTTTAAAATTGTAAATTTCAATTCAATATGTTGTCTAAAATTAATTATTATTAAATTTTCCTAGGTGTAACCCACACGGAGGAACTAAACTATTTATTTATAAATGAGAATATCAATCAAAATATTGGGGATGGTTCTACCGAATCACTGACTATGAAGAGAATGGTAAAAATGTGGATGAACTTTGTGAAATATCGGTAAGAAGGATTAATAGTAAGGTTTTATTTTTATTCTGCTGGTCATTGTTATTATTACCATTATTATCAATACTGTACTTTCTGAGCTGAGGGGTAGTTTTTAGTGAGTGTGAGTCTCACACTCCTAGCTACTGATATGTGAGTGAAGAAAACTATCACTATTATTACTAGGGGCACACGATGGGAGAAGGAAGCTTTCCTTTAACAAAAAATCACAATCTGTTTTTAAATCCACCAATATTTAATACATCACATAGGTACTGAATATTAGTTTGCGGAAGTTACATTTCACTACAAAAAAAAGAGAAATGAAAAATTTTGTTTTGTAGGACAGTGGACATAAAA
Organism: Nephotettix cincticeps; assembly: GCA_023375725.1. Taxonomy (NCBI): domain Eukaryota; kingdom Metazoa; phylum Arthropoda; class Insecta; order Hemiptera; family Cicadellidae; genus Nephotettix; species Nephotettix cincticeps. The sequence continues at coordinate 118,192,017 of CM041791.1, forward strand.
CGATTTTACTAACCTGCTAGACAAATTTACAGTTACGTATCATTTGTTCCATCTTAGCAATGAACATTCATTCATTCAATATTTCACAACATGAAGCTTTTACATTTCAAATTTGTCTGCTACAAATAACGATTTTTACTGCCAGCAGTGGCAGGCACTAAAAGATAATTCAAGTAAATGTTACTTTTTTTACGTAGATAATATCTACCGTGTATTTATTGTTTTGTATTAAAAAAACTGATTGTATATCAAATATCCTGTTAAAAAGATTCTGTATTTACTTCCCTATGGGAAATAGGTTGGATCATGAATATGTCTAAAGAGAATGTTTTCAGTTCTCTTTAAGAACTGTCCTTATAACTAAATGACGTCAGTAAACATAAGACGTTACTGTTTTAAATTTTGGTATCGCAAATTGCCAACACCCCCCTAGAGCTAAGACAATCCATGTCAAAAGCTTATTTAGTTTGCTGGGTTTAATAATTATTCATTCCTATTTGAAAAGAGCTAAAATAAACATAAAAGTAGTGCCTTAAAAACTGGGTTTTCTAAGAAAAAGGTTTTCCGTTGGTTGGCCAAGGGAGTCCAGGGACCCCAGTCAGTCCCCTCCATAATTATTTTCTGAGTGTGCCGCTGATTATTACTATCAATCGTTTAATTAATAAATATGCAATGCTGTACATGATTGTGGAGATACTAAACAATTTTTCAAATTATTCAGCCAATTTTTTTAAGCTTTAATATAAATTAAAATTCATAAAAATGCCACAATTAGGATGTTGTTAACATGGTATTGTGAATCCAATAAATCATGATCAAACTCCAAAACACTTGGAACGCTTCTAATTTAGGAATACGCAAAAACCTAGAGGAAACATCTTTTTCCAACGTTCAACCTCGTAGCAGTATAAAACCTTTCAATAGTCTGAAACTATAAACCAAAAAGAAGAAATTTGGGAGACAGTATCAATATCTGGATATTAGATTGAGTATAGAAACTATCCATATCACTGTCAAAAGATAAAAATTGTGTATCATTAACATACACAGTGATTATTGGTTTAGTTTCTAAATCATACGGAAACCTATGTGACTGCATATACATTTATTTACAAAAAAAGCTATTCATCATAAAAACACATATTAACAGTATGTGAAAGGCCTTACAGTGGGACCTCCCATATCCGACCATGACAGGGCCTGGACCATAGATGGAACGGCCAAAAAGTTGGATATCGGGAGGAGCAAATTAAACACATTCCCTAGGAAAATAAATGGTACCAGTGGACTGACACATACTTTCTCCCTTAAGTAAAGTTAAAAAAGACAAGTAAACAATAAAAAGTAATAAAACTATCATGTTCTACAAAGTAAATCTAAATATCATTTAATAATTTTTTGTAAAAAATAATCATCCCATTTATGAAAATAAAAACAAGAGAGACAAAGTTAAATTAATTGTTCGAATTTTACCCCCCCCCTCCCGGTAATACCAAACTTTTTTGAACCAATTTGTTTTGTTGGGTGAATTAACCTTACGCTTCATAATTAGTTTCATGGAAAACGATTAGAAAATAAGGAAGAAATAGATTTTTTTATATTCTCCATAAAAATAACATTGGGCGCTTTTAAACAACATACTGCATTTATCATGGATAGTAAAATTAACTTTTCTCTGGAACCGTTAGTCGTAGACAAATAATTCAAAATACCAATTTGTTTAGTTTTTAAGCTGGTTTCAATGGTGTCAGTCAAGATTTACTTTACTTTTATTTTTTTGCTGAAAATTTAAAAATTTGTTTTTTTTTACATTTAAAAGCCCATAACTTTTGAACTGTCATTTTTACAGACATGCGGGTGGTGTAAAATTATTTAGTACTCTATGCACTATAAAATTTAAAATTTTAATCAAAATCGTTAGAGCCGTTTTTGAGAAATTTGGAATTTTCACGTTTTTAAGGGTTTTTAGGGGTGAACTACCCTTAAAAATCAAAAATTCAAAAAAAGGAATAAATGCCTGGAGATACGGTGGACATACACATACATGCAAAATTTCAACTAAATCGGACCAACGGGGTAGGCTGTGGCTCTGTACACATCCATCCATACGCACACACACACAGACAGAGATACACGGACGGACAGACATCACCTCGAAACCCACTATTTTCGATTCAGGGGACCCTAAAACGGATATATCCACTCTCAACTCAAATTCAAAAATTTTGACGAAAACAATACTTTCTCCATATACTATGAATAAGAAGGGGAGAAAGTAAAAATAGCTATGCATCATTGTAATAAACCTTAACGTACCTATACTACCTATACTATACCTATACTACATCAATTAAAACATGAAGACATGTATAATAACTGGAAAATAATAATATTTTTACATAATCGAAGAATATGTCTTATGTTTTATCATGCTTGGAACGATGGGAGCATGGTAAACAGATAAAGGTATGGACAGAACGCTCTGTTATCGGGAGGGGTCGGGTATAGGGAGGTCAAAATATTATAATTTTTGTGGAAAATTTTATTTTTAAACTATGCTGTAAAACAAACTAAAACCTATGAAGATTTCCTCTGCTTGAATTAAAACTATGTCAGTAAGTAGTAAAATATAAAAAAATAGATAGAAATATCACAAATTGTAATCCAGAAAATATAACTTTTATGGGTAAAAACCCGATTTTCTGAGAGTGAGAATCACGATTAAAGTTTCAGTTCAGTAAATCATGCAAAATAGGTTAGATCAGACATAGTTCACTGTAAACAGTGGTGTATCCAGGTGGTTTTTCTCTGGGGGAACCAATTTATAAAAGACAAGGAAAACAGAGGATGTCAGGTAGGGGGTGCTGGTTAAATTCAATTTTCATGTACATACTAACAAATTTAAATTTGGGCTTCATGCTAAGCAATATTAACTCAGACATATTATCTAACTTCACAAATATATGAAATATTTTAAGTTTATTAACTATGGTTTCTTCCTTTGTATTCTTTTAAATGATACTACAGTTAATTACGCAATTCAATCATGTAAAAAAATGTAGAAATTATGTAGATTTCAATTAAATTAAAAACGTTTTATTTATTTTTCAAACTATAACAAAAGCTTTTGTATTTCAGTCACTGGGAATGTTGAATAAATATAACTTGATTATTGATTGTATTTAAACGTAAAAAAATACATACAAACAACACACAAAGTATTTTTTAAATATAAAGTTGAATCCTCCTAGATCGTTTTGTCATTTTGTCTAGGACTTCTTCCGGGTTTGTCTCTATGTCTTTATGGATGCCTTAAAAAATAATATCGAGGATGAGGGTACTTCCCATTTTTTATCCATTTCGAGGAAGCATAATCCAACTTTTTTTGCCAAGCATAATCTACTCGCTAGGAAAACTCGCACATTGAAAACTGCTTAAGGTGGTGCAAGCAAAAAATCGACTATCTTAAAAAACCATTATTTTAACAATTATTTGTCGATTGTATCATAAATATGCTCTGGCTAAATATTTTCAAGTTTTTAGTGACTACTTTTCGAGTTACAGAGGGATTAATTCGGAAATTTGTTGTTTTTCATGCAACGAGTGTGGGAAAATGAACATTTCAGTTCATTTCCAATTTTTTCCATTAGTAAAATTGTTTAAAATTGCAGTGATCTATTTTTTTTTTTTTATATAATTTTACTGAAACATTTACCCGAAGATAATCAAGTATTTTATTCATATTTTAAAATTTGCCGTTCATGAAAATTCTTTTGAGGTCCTAAAAATATGTTGCCCTGAGCCTGGCTCTGCATACCCCTACTCCACCCTACTCCAAACACCATCCTTGCTGTAGACCGAAATAGCAAGATCGTAGTTACTCACTATTTAAACAATTTTCTCTGTTTATGAGTAAAACAAATAAGTTAATATTCATATTAATAAACAACTAAAATTTTTACAAACACATAGTATAGTTTAAACAAATTTACTGCTCTTTCTCTCCATTTTTCCTTCTCCTCTTTTTTCTTTTTCCTCTCCTCTGGGGGGGGGGGAGTCTGTTCCCCTTTGTCCTAAACATAAAAAAGTTTAAAAATAAATACAATTGAATTAATTGTGTTACTAAAATGATTACTTAACAGTCAGATGACAACTAAAAAATAGTAGTTGCCACATATATAAAGGTCACATTAAATGTTTATTACTTGTAAAATCAAATAATATTTCTGGTGCATTCAATCCCTAAATATGTTATAACTTTTTAATGTTAACACAAAATCTCAATTTATTTTATTTTTGAAACCTTTCAAGGAGAACTTAATCTCTTAATACATTTTTATCTTACCTTAGTTTCTTATCCAGATTATTTTAACAATAAAGAAATTGTCTAACCTTTATTATTGTGACCACCAGATGATAAGAAGCGATAAAATGACCAACAGTATAGACTCAAACTTACGCTGAATACTGTTCGTTCGCACGGATAATGTTTATTGTTTATTTTATTAGAGCTAACATATCTCATATGTAATGTCAAAACAAAATTTTGAAGTAATGATATTTTGAAGAACATCAAGGTTAGGGAGAAAAGAAAATACATCTCTGTCTCGCCTACGAAGCCGAAACTTGTTGCACTTAAATGTAATAATAAAGGATTATTTAATAGCAGGTATTTAAATTAATTCTTTATTAGTTTCTTAATTTACCAATGTAGGTATTATTATCTTAATATCTTAGGTTTTTAACTAGGAATTTTTGATAAAAATGGTGAAGTTAATTAAAACAAAAATGAATTAATATTTAAAAAATTGTAAAAATTATGAAAGTAAATATTTTGAAATTAATAAGTAATGTGTAAGTATTTACCCAGGAGACCCACAGTTGGACTTGACCTCCTGCTACAGAATGCCCAGTGGCTGCCCACCACCCAGGGCAAAACCAACCACCTTGTCATCGATGTCAACCTCACCATGTCACCACAAGACCTGCTGGCTAACAGAGCATCCATATGGGACAGTATATATCACCTTTGACCATAATGAAATACTAACTTTATTCCAGTGATTATTTCAAATTCCTAAATAATTAAACTGATCACACTTACAAGAAAAATAAGGGTCACTGTTTGCTTAGCATTAAGCTTCTACAGACATAGGGCACAGAGGAGACTAATAAATCTTAATTAGTTATAAGGATTACAAAATTTAAGAACAGTACTTTAAAATAAGGGTAAATCACGATTTAACAGTCTTCCTCACCCCCTGAGAAATGCAAAAAACATACCTCTGTATTCCCTTGCTTTGGATGAAATGAGTAAAGATGTAACGTTAAAACTTTTTTCGTCTTACAGATAAATGTTGGTTCTAGGGCCCTCATACCTGATATATCCAAGAAAACCAATTGTGTAAGTACAAATAAATCTTAAAATTAACGAAAATTTAGTTACTTTTAAAAAATCGCTGAAACTATTGTTTTGTCATTTTCAATTTGTTGAGGTATGAGAGCTCTATTCAAATATATTGTTTAAAGAAAACTTCAAGAAAATTTGCTGAATAACAGCACCTGAAAGGGGAACAAAATTATTATATTCTCAAAAGCCGGCCGGCTGACGGGAGGCTGCTGCCCTAATAACCTTTTACAAAATTTGTCTCAGCCACCATATGTAGCGTTTTCAGGACACCCGCCAGCGAAATGTGACTGCCAACCTGGCTGAATTTTTTCAGAAAAGCACAATATTTACCCCACACTGACCCCTGTCCATCCCTCTCCCACCACTCGGCCCATTCCTCAAAATCGCTACTAACCCAAAGCTGAACAAGACTCTTAACTACCTAATACATGTCTTAAGAATCTGCAGTACTTTTTCTCCCTCACTTCAAATTAAAACAACCTTAAAACCAAAGTTGTGGCATAAAGTTGTTTTGCACCACAAAACATTGTAAGATATTTAACATTGTAAGATATTTGTAAACATTGAGATATTTTAAAGGACGTGTTAATGACTAGCAATCTATCTAATTAGGATTAAAATTTACTTGTGTACTCAGTGGATGAATTATCAAAAACTCTTTTAAAATTACTCCTACAAGAGATGTTATTTACACATTCCAAAAAGGTTTGTAAATGTTTTAATCAGATAGATTATTCCGGATAAATATCTTTAAGTTGAACATATTCTTTATTCTGATTTCAAACAAATCTTATGTGACTTAATTTTAAAATTCGGGTTTTAGGAGAGGCATGTTTCAAAGTTTTTAACAGAGGCAGTTTTTTTAGAGGCGGTGATTTAAAATATGGCTTTTGATAAAATTGATCAATTAAACTATTCAACTATAATTTTTTTGTCATCTATTTTTATAACATAGTAACATCAATGTTTTATATGAGATTTTTAGGTGAATAAAACAGTTGTTGTGATCAGTAATTCATAGTATAACAGTCTCATTTTAAAAAATTAATGGAAAATGGTAAAATATTACCATTTCAGTAATATATAGTATGGTAATGATTAAACAAATATTTGGAGGTTTTAATTGTGACGGTAAAGTTGTACAATCTTATATATTTGTACATTTTTAAAGAATAGTTATTCAATTTGTTTTATTACTGACAGCAACAAATATTTAAGTAATTTTTACATAAGAGCTGTTAGTAATTTATTGTGGATAATAAATATTTGCCAATAGTATTTGAGTTCATGTAAAATATTTGCTCAAAATATCTTACATGAGAAATAGGAATAAGCCATGATTTGTGTTATATCGTGTTGTTTATATATTGTTAGGGGCTTTAACTACCATTGCCTGACAAGGCTCAAAGACTCTGTCTTAAAGTTTAAGGTCACAGAATATTCCCATCTTTAAGCTGGTTTTTACCGACATAGCTACATTTGCTAACATAAAATTCATTATATTTTGTCAGAATTTGTGTCAGATACACCCTTCACTCATACACCATCATATTATACTGTATAGTATATTAGTATGTATGTAGTATGTATAGTATATGTATATGTATAATACTGTATATATAGTATACTACATCTTATTCACCAGTATTGGCCGTTGTCTTAATGAATATGAATATACATGTAGCCTATATATATTTGGTTTTTCATGTATGTATTGAGTTGCCAAGCATTTGTTGTTTTTAAATTTAAACTGATATTGAAATTTGTAATGTTTTTTTCTGGCAATAAACAGGTTTACTTTGAAATAAAATGCCTTTGTTGGACACACACAGCAGTCTTGCATCCTAAGCAAATTTCCATATCTTTAATAATTAATTATTGAGTATCTGGTGTCCGAGTGTTGCTTAGTGAAATATATGAAAGTGTATTAAAAATAGCTCCAAAGACAAGGCACCGGTAATTTAAATTATTTAATGAATTTACTTAGTTTAATTAAGAATTAAAAAGGATTCTATATATTAAACAGTTAACACCAATAATTTGTCTTAGCATGTAACAAAAATAAGTGCTCTGCTCAGAAATTGAACGTGGAACCTTCAGCTTTATGATTTTTCGCGCTACTGATTGTACCAAAAAGTGGCTTATTCCATTGAGCTTGTTCAGGTCATTTTATCTGACCTCAGTATATTCATGTAAAACAATTTCAAATCACACATACTTTTGGAAGATATATTAATGAAGTTTAGTCATTCTAACACCATTTAGTTCTAAAATTTGTTTTTCTAATTTACTTTACTTTTTCATAATAAATACATAAATCCAAAGTCTAGAAATTCCCCATATTCTAGGAACACATTAAGCTGGACGCACACAGAACGAGGCGAGGCGGGGCGCGAAAGGGCATTTTGTTATATGTGACAGGAAATGCACGGGCGTTAATGGAGTACCAAACACAGAATCGGGCGAGGTAGGGTGCATCAAAAACACGCTCCCAGACACCTCTTGGCAAAATACGAAGCTGTCCTAAATTATGCCCCAAGCCCCGAGGCAAGCCGCTGCCAGGTAAAACGTTCTGTGCATGTGTGACACTGCCTCCCACAGGGCTCCCTTCACCCACTCTATCGGGATCACTCCACTATCTCATAGGTAATTTTTTGTGTTTCATTTATTAATAACATTTAAATCTACTATATTGTTTTCAGTACCTATGCAAAGACCATGGCCTCTGTTACTGTGGATCCTTTGGAACAGTCTATTTAAAGGTTAGATTGTTTAGGCATGGTATACAGGATTATCTGCCCCATGTATGCATGTATGTGGTGCTTGGTCTATGGCGATCACTGATGTCACTGAACAGTTGGCAACACTGTCAAGTATCAACAGGTTACTTCATTCGTGGTCTGTGGCATAGCTCACAACCACTAGGACTGATCTACAAGGAAGTTCATGATTTCGTGTGTGGGCTGAGGGAGTCGCTTGATCACTGAATATATGTGGCAGCTGGTAGTGAACGTGTTAACGTAGAACGTTGTGTAAGAGCGCCCAATGTTATTATTATGGAGATAAATACAAAACCAATTTCTTCTTTATTTCTCAACCATTTTCCATGAAACTTGGTATGCAGTGTACAGCCACATCACCCAACAACACACCCTCAAAAGTATATTAGTGGGATGACCTTGTGGGGGACCTTGATGTGTTGTGAGGGTTATGTTCCCTAAACAAAACATTGTAACAATTATTTTAACTTATTTCCTCTTTGTGTTAGTTAAAGAAATTGGATAGTTATTTTTCAAACAATTATTTTTTAAATTATATTTTAGATCATTTAAAAACATAACAGAATATTGAATACCCTAGTATTACAGAATTAAATAATACGATAACTTAGGTTTATTTAAAGGTTGTAGTTTTTAAATTTACCGAAGGGAAAATGTATGTGTCAGTCTGATTTTTTAATTTCCATAAGTTCAATATAAAATTTTTTAATTCATTTAATGAAAATCTGAAGTTGCCTATCTCGCTTGAACTTACAGTACCTTACTTACTCTACTTACTCTACCCAGAAATGAGTTCAAAATGAAAATGGAATAAAAAATGTATTCAAAAGTATATATATATATATATATATATATATATATACTGTGTATATATATATATATATATATATATATATATATATATATATATATATAAGTATATATAGTTAGTATAGAGAGAGAGAGAGAGCGTCTGTTAACACGCTAACCCTTGTAAAAATGGTCCGATCAAGACCAAATTTGGTTGAGATGTGTATTCCTACATTTACTTCATAGAGTTTGTAGGTATTCCAGCTATATTGGTCAATTAGAACAGCTATATTTAGTTATTTAGGGAGTTTTGTAGCCCAAAAATAGTTTTCCCTATGTATTTTTGAATTTTCAATTTTATATTTTACAATTAGAATCAACTTAAAAATCTACACAATAAAATAACTTGAAGTTTTGTTCTATCTTCAATGGTTACTGAGATATTTGAAAATCTAAACACAGTGCATTGTGTTTTGAGGCTAAATGTTAAATGGAAGATAAGGGAAAATTACATTTTACTTACTAACCCATTTTTCAATGAAACTTTGTATTTAGCATCATGTTTTTCCATCCATCCATTTATGCTAAAATAAACGGTATCAGTGGACTGACACACTTTCTCCTTTAATTAGATTTAAAAAGCACAATCTGTATTAAAAATATCATATTCTTTAATGATTATCCATATATTATTAATAGCTTATTTTTTCAAAAATAATCATCCTATTTCTGAAAATAACAACAAGAGAAACAAAGTTAAATCAACTGTTAGAATTTTATGGGCAGGGACCCCAATAATTAAATACCCCCGTCGCAGCAGACCTGCGTACTCAGCGAATTTCCAAATCAATTACAGTATATAATAATAATATTTGACAAGTTTTATAAAAATCTGTCAATAAACGTATTATTTGCCTATTCTCCATAAGATTAACATGGGAAAGAGTGTGCAGGTTCGCTGCTGTGAGGAACACTGAAAGTAGGCATTTCTAGCATAAAAATTTTTATTTTTAACATTTATACCAACTTTCCAACATCTGTCAACATCAACATCTGTCCATAAATAAAGGACTTTGCCTATTCCCTATATGATTAACATGGGAAAAGAGTATGCAGGTTTGCTGCCATGATAAACACATAAACTATGATTTTTTAGCACAAATGTATGAACCTCAACCACATGAAGCTAAATATGAAGTTTCATCAAAAAATATACATTGATAAGTGAAATAATTATTTTTCCCTATCCTCCATAAGATTAACATTGGAGCCCCACAATACAACGTACTGTGTTTAGATTTTTTAATATCTCAGTAACCGTTGGAGATAGAGAAAAACTTTAAGGAACTTAATCGTGTAGTTTTTTAAGCTGATTCCAATGGCGAAATAAAAAATAAACATTTTTTAAAAATTACATGTGAAAAATGCAAAAAACCCCATTTTGGGGTACAAAACCCCCCCAAACTACCCGTTCCCATTGACCGATATGTCTGGTTTACGAACTCCTCCGAGCATTTATAGGAATACACGTCTCTACCGAATTTGGTCTCGATCGGACCATTTTTACGAGAGTTATCGTGTTCACAGACACATATATATATATATATATATATTTGATCTATATAGTTCACTTGTAAGGAATACTGTTATATTAAGTAAAGTTAAAATAATTAACTGAGTATCCTTCATAAACATTATTTTATTTAAACAACATGTTTCAACCTTTAAAGGCCATTTTCAAGTTAATTCAAAACAATACTAAAATCACATATGTTTAAATTAAATAATTTCAATTTAATAGATGTACAAGTGTTCTTGAAGAAGTTAGTAAAAATTGTTGTATCTATATAAATGTAAAATGTGATTATATGTTTTGTTTGAGTTTTCTGATTTTTTCAAAAATTGGATTGTTTTAGCGAATTTCCCATAGGGAAGAAGCTATTACCGTAGGTCTCATGGCAAGAGTTAAGCCCGAGACCATGTTATTTTTTCTTCTTTAGGTGCCCAGAGACCAAAAACAATAGTCGTTAAAATTTTTATATATATATATATGTATATATGTATATATATATATATATATATATATATATATATATATATATATATATATATATATATATATATATGTGTCTGTGAACACGATAACTCTCGTAAAAATGGTCCGATCGAGACCAAATTTGGTAGAGACGTGTATTCCTACAAATGCTCGGACGAGTTCGTAAACCAGACATATCGGTCAATGGGAACGGGTAGTTTGGGGGGGTTTTGTACCCCAAAATGGGGTTTTTTGCATTTTTCACATGTAATTTATGAAAACACACATGAGATATAAAAAAATCTAAACACAGTACGTTGTATTTTGAGGCTCCAATGTTAATCTTATGGAGGATTAGGAAAAATTAATTTTTCACTTATTATCTAATATTTTTTATGTAACTTGATATTTAGCTTCATGTGGTTGAGATCCATACATTTGTGCTAAAAAATCATAGTTTATGTGTTTATCATGGCAGCAAACCTGCATACTCTTTTCCCATGTTAATCATATGGAGATTAGGCAAACTCCTTTATTTATGGACAGATGTTGATAAAAGTTGGTATAAATGTTAAAAATAAAATTTTTGATGGTATACTTTCAGTGTTCCTCACAGCAGCAAACCTACTCACTCTTTCCTATTTTAATCTTATGGAGAATAGGCAAATAATTCCCATGTTTATCGACAGATTTTGACCAAACTTGTCATATATTATAATTATTATATTATTGATTTGGAAATTCGCTGAGTACGCAGGTCTGCTGCGACGGGGGTATTTTGTTATGTGGCTGTTCAAAATGTTTTGAGGGTCAGTTTTTTGCCCTGAATAAATGTAATAATCTTCTTTGGAATCCATGATGTGTCCTTTGTTTGTGAATTCGAGTATTTCCAGATTTTCTTCCATGTTCTTGTAATTGTGATGTTGTGATAGTAAGTGTTCTGCAAAATTTGATTTCATTGTGGTTTTGTTGTTTATCAAATAATGTTTATCAAGGATACTCAGTTAATTATTTTAACTTTACTTAATATATATATATATATATATATATATATATATATATATATATATATATATATATATATAAATTTTAACGACTATTGTTTTTGGTCTCTGGGCACCTAAAGAAGAAAAAATAACATGGTCTCGGGCTTAACTCTTGCCATGAGACCTACGGTAATAGCTACTTCCCTATGGGAAATTCGCTAAAACAGACAAAGTATTCCAAGCTCTATGAAAGCGTATCTACATGATTCCCTGGGTATCAATTTTGAAATGATTCTTACTGCCTTTTTCCGCAATCGACAAACCTTCTTAAGTCTGTGATTCGCGCAGCCACCCCAGACACATATTCCATAAGAAGTGTGGGAGTAGATAAGGCCAAAATAGGCCATGAGCAGTACTTTCTGGAAGCAAAATTTTGATAAATTACGCAGTACAATTTGGTTAAATAAATGAGTTATTGAGTTATAAGCTGTACATATCCGCACTAGGGTGGATATGATCTCATATCCACCCTAGGGCGGATAAGTAAACGGCCAATCATGTGCGCAGAGCGCTCCAAATTTATATGAAACTAACCAATGGCAAGCGCTAAGTGCTCAGTCAGCCGATACTACCGGGTTTGCGCAATGAAACTGAGGTGAGCGGAAACCTAAAAGTTATGTTTATATTTATCCCAACAGGAAACTCTTACTTACTTTACAACTCTTACTTAAATTACTTTTTTATCGTCGGAAAGATCTTGTGTGTAATAGGAGTTATAACTGTCATGGCCACCCTCGAAGTTCTGGCAGCACTCAGCTAACGCTTCGTGATGTGCCATAAGAACCTCTCGTGCAACGTGACATCATTTGCGCTTTAGTTACACAAATAGCTTACGCCATATTTAAATGCACAAAGACTACAACGATGATACAAACGATGATTGCACTTATTCGTATCTGAATTGATCTTAGACGCCAATTTTCCATAAGAATAACATCGGACAATGTACTCGTTTATCATGGACAGGAAATTTAACTTTTCTCAGGAACCGTTAGTCGTAGACATAATAAAAAAACTAATTCGTTTAGTTTTTAAGCTGGTTTCAATGGTGGTTGTAAATTTATATTTTACGGACCTTTATTGATTCTGCGGTATATATATATATATATAATTTGGTCTAAATCGGACCAACGGGGTAGGCTTTGGCTCTGCACATCCACACACATGAACACACATGCACGCACACACACACACACACACACACACACACACACGCACACACACACACACACACACACACACACACACACACACACACACACACACACACACACACACACACACGGACGGACGGACGGACAGACATCATGTTGAAACCCACTTTTTGCATTCAGGAGACTCCAAAATGAATATATCCACACTCAACTCAAATTCAAAAAGAAAATTATGAAAACAAAATTTTTTCAATATACTATGTATAACGGGAGAAAAGAAAAATCATATAGTGTTGTGTTTATCATGGCAGCTAACCTGTGTACTCTTTCCCCATGTTAATCAAATAGAGAATAGGCAAACTGATTTTGAGAAAAGTTTAGAACATGTATAAAAATATTGTATGTGGAAAAAATACTTATTTTCAGTGTTCTTCACAGGATACTCTTCTCCATGAAAACGAGAACTCATATAACGATAATAAGTTTTATTACGAATTTTTTCATAGTGGCTCTGTGATAAAACTTAGTTAGTCTTTTGGAAAATAGGAAAACTCACTTATTTTTAGACATATGCTGGCAGAACTTGTCATATTATTGATTTGGAAATTCTCTGAGTATGCAGGTCTACTGAGACGGGGGTATACATACATATATTCAACAAAGCGTGCGTTTAGGCATCTATGGATCAATACGAAAAAAGTATATGTCACTAACAATTTGATAACAAATGTATCATTTCGTTTTGAGTGTTAAAGGTTACCTATCACAGTAATAACACCACAGCACATTTGTATGAATGAAATGACGGCAAAAAATTACGGGATCTTAATAGTATTAAACTCCCAAAAAATTGAACAAATTGTGACGTTTTCAACTATATTAGTATCGGTACGTGAATTATTGAATTTTGTTGTTAATGATTCTTTATATAGTCCTAAAAAGATGTTTAAAGTAGAATCATTCAAAATTATACGTATTTAAAATGCTCTTTTTGTAGGTCTTTGTAACGTGATGACAATTAACCAAATCCCGGAGTTTGGGATATGGCTATACTATTAACTATGTTCTTTCCACCCAACTATGTCTAAATACGGTTATTTATACATATTTTAGGCTTTGTACGGTACATATTGTATACGGTATCATACGGGTAGACTGCCAAAGATACAAACCTTACAAACGTAACAATATACGGACATCCTAGGCTTGGTTTGTATTATATAAATTAATTCATAAATGAATGTAAATTCGCAAAGTATATTAGGTCTGCTGATACGTGGGCATTTCTTGTTTTTGGCTGCTTTCTATTAGAGCGCGTATTCCAGTTTTTTTTTATCAATTTAGACCAACGGATAGTACACGCGTATTAACCGTTATTATACGGTTGGATTCTCTGAATATCTTCATTTAATCGCTCAGTTATCTCCAAACAGTTTGTCTAAGGAATGTGTCAACATTAGTCAGTTACACGTCTACAAGATCGCGCCAGAATCATCTTCCGATTTAAGGATAAAGTGTATCTACTTTAATAATCAAGCTTTTTAATTTCATTTAGTGAAAAAATAGTGGTTTTCAACGCTGTTATTACTAATTAACAAAATATTTGTAAATATTAATACAATTTTCGAGTTGTGTTCAAATATGTGTTATGTACACTTACTTTCAAATAATTACTTGTTACTTAAAGAGTTATTCTTCTTTGCTATTTTCCCTCCATGGCGCCAAATCGTCAAAACATTTGTGCACCGTTCATCATAGTCTATCTTAACCTAAATACTACTTATTTAATCTAAATTTTGCTTAGTTGTACTAACTATCGTTTATCTAGACAAAGACTATAAATTATCGTTGTTTGCTGTGATCAAATCTTTGGTCGTCATGGCTGAAAACAATTCGTTGACAAATACAACTGAGGCCTCTGGGGTGGAAGAAGATGGAATTGTCACTATGGTTGATGTTTTGAAAGCTGAGGAAATACTAGAGGAAAATGCTGATGCTGTACTTGGTGCAGGAGATGACAAAAACTGCACTTACAACGAGGTAACATTTTATATACTGTCTAAGTATTATCCTATAAATCAATAAGAAGTTACTGATGAAATGTGGAGGAAGCTAAGGACTAACTTATAATATCTTTGTCTTTGTCTGAAAAATGGGGACTGAATTGATTGTAGGCCTTCCTCAAGTCTTGGTTTTCCTGCGTAGCCCTATATTTTGATTCGTCCTCTCATTTCGTCCATGATTTTGATTTGTCCTCTGATTTTATGTGAATCATCGATAGGCGTATGTGTTTGTCGGCATTACAATACCCGTATAATTTTTTTACAATTAGTCTACATTTCTTCTTGAAGGTATGCAATAAGTTAATCTTTGGGACATACTGGAATTGCTTGGTTCAAAGTCATCTATTGTCCTAATTTCTTTGCAACATTCAGATAATTACTTTGGTTCATGGAAGTGTCTGAATAGACGAGTATCAACTTGATTTATGAAACTTTGGTCGGTGAAAGGTTTTGTTTCACCCAGTAGTGAACAAGTCTATGTACAATTTGATTGTGTTTCAGGGTTATTTGAAGCGTCAGGCATTGTATTCATGCCTGACTTGCCTGCCTGCAGACGGTGCAGACAGAGCTGGCCTATGTCTTGCTTGCAGCTACCATTGTCACGCTGATCATGAGCTTGTAGAGTTGTATACAAAAAGGTCAGTCATTGAACTTGTATATATAACTTGTATGTAGGGTATAAACAAGCATTTTATAATTTTAACTGAGTATTGGGTTCTAGGGGTGGGATTGTAGAACAGTAGCGGCAGGGATATAAGGGTTAACTTAAGACTTATAATTTTTAAATACTAATAAGCTTTATAAATAAAATCATTGTCTTTGTGTGCACATTGCTTTGTATGATCTTTCGTCTTTTCTGGCTCATTATCAAATTGAGGAACAATTTTAGTCCCGGCCTCGTAAAATCTATATTGCTTGAGAAAAAGTGTCAAACAAATTATCCAGCAATAGATTAATATTGTATACTACTTGTTAAAAACCTTTTTTTGGAAAAAGTTGGGCCCTATAGCAAATATTATTTTCAATTGTCATAAGTCGTTTTCTTCAGGTCACTGACGGTCCCCCCGAGCACCGCCGACGCAATGTGATGTTGTACTGACTTTGCCAAAAAAAAAATATACGGTATCCCTAAAATAATCCTGAAATGTCAGAAATTTTAACAGTAACGTTGTAAAAATTCTAATTTCAATATAAAATGACAGTACCACAGTTGGGCATCGCTCGAGAACAATATTTTGAATTTACCGCTAAAACTGATCCCAGCGTTCCATGGCCGTGGCAATTGTCATCAGTGTGAAGAAGATTGTTTCACTAAGTTGTTGTGCCAAACTAGTTTGTGTTTATTTCTTATTTTTAAGCTTCAATTGAAAATTCAGTTAAGTTTTATTAAGTACATCAATTAGTAGTCAGATCGCTAACACTGACAATACATTGGTAAATATTTCCAATACAGTATCCTACCAATCTTAATCAAATAGACCTTAGACTTACTTTTTACACTTTCTAATAACCTTTTAACAATGTTTCTGTCCACGGAAGAACCCAAGTTCGACGTTTCGTACGATTTTAGGCTGTATTATGTATGACCCTCTCAAACCATACAGTCTAGCTTGGGGATCGGCGTGAATCGGGGTTGTGGGCGGGAAAACAAATCACTCAAATACACTTATTTCACTCTCTAATAACATAATTAACAATAAAAACGCCAAGGAACACAGTTTTCCTGACGTTTTCTGGCCAAAATAAGGCACCCTTCAAACACCAGTCAACCTTGTTGTCTACAACAATCAACGTTCTGAGCTGGGAGAAACGAGAAATATTTGGGAATGAGGGATATTTTAGGGAATCTGGGATAATTTTAGGGTAAATGGGAGATTCTCGTGATTTACAATTTTGAACTGGAAAAGCTTGTTTGATTGTAGATTTAAGGCGTAAGGTTAAGTTTATGTTAAAGATTTGTTATTTACTTTAAACTAATTTAACTTTTATTTCATCAAACTGAATCAAAAATTAATTAGTTGGGAATGTACTCAAACAGATAAAATGGCGCAACAAATCATTAACTGAGCTCAACTACATTTAGTATTAGTTCATTTCATTGTCAATCAGCTGATTATAAATCCGTTATTCCTTCAGCACAATGTAATTGAAATATACAAAGAGGTACGGCAAGTACAGAAACTACTTTTAACCACTGACATATTTGTTTATTTACACAAATAATTGAAGGATGTTTATTTTATAATTGGTTTGATTTATAAAATATAACAATTATTCTTTCTCGTAATTAACGTGTTTAGATGTCGTAATAATTGAAGGATGTTTATTTTATAATTGGTTTGATTTATAAAATATAACAATTATTCTTTCTCGTAATTAACGTGTTTAGATGTCGTAAAATGACTAGAAGTGGCAGACGGGCTGGCCAATAGGGCTGCATCATCCCCCCTTTGTGGTCCTCAACCCTTCTGTGGTGTTTCCCGCGCTGCGGTTTTTCAGACTATCAATTCCTGGGCCAGGGATTGTCATAAGAAAAGATGGGCTGAACTTTCCCTGCATAGAGTTAGCAAGCTCAATCTTTGTTCTCCCTCTCGTCAAGTTGCAAAGAGGTTCCTGAAACTTGGCAGGAGGATGCCAAACTTATCACAGGTATCGTTACTGGTCACGATAATCTGAGGAAGTATCAACTGCGTAGTCTTTGACAGGGACAGGTTAGAAAATGTTATCTGCAGGAGGAAACTGCAGATCATCTACTCTTTGATTGCGCGGAGCTGGGAGAGGTAAGGTCCTCCACTCTGGCCAACTTGGTAAGGGGTAGTTTTTTTAATTGACAGGATGCTGCAGTTTGATTCTATATCTAGAAGATTCCTGATTCTCCAGGAAAGAGAATTTTAGATGCGCAAAAATGACTAGTTGGGAAATGTTTTAGATGAATTAAAATACATAGGGTTTCTGCCGTATCGTTGAAAAATTTAACTAATTGTGAAAGTTGTATAAAGACGACCAATACACGTTGCGTTACATCGTAATAGACGAGATATTGCCCACATACAGTACTCTACGGAGTTAAGTTCTTTATTAATAGTAATAACTATTATTAACGAGAAAATATCAATAAAGAGATTAACTTAACTCCGGAGAGCGCTGTATGTCGGAAACTAATACACGTTGCGTTTCATCGTAATATACCTACGATATATTGCCGACATACAGCGCTCTGCAGAGTTAAGTTAGGTTTTTTAATGATATTTTCATGTCGTTAAATATATTTTATACTATCAAAAAAACCTAACTTAACTCCGCAGAGCGCTGTATGTCAGCAATATATCGTATATTACGATGAAACGCAACGTGTATTAGTTTCCGACATACAGCGCTCTGCGGAGTTAAGTTAGGTTTTTTTGATAGTATAAAATATATTTAACGACATGAAAATATCAATAAAAAACCTAACTTAACTGTACAGAGCACTATGTCGGCAATTTCACCTATATCATCATATGATATATACGTATAACTACAATAAAATCATGTCAAAATATTATAATAATCATAATAATAATGATAATTTAATAAAAAGAATATAATAATAGTAATCATCAATATATATATATATATATATATATATATATATATATATATATATATTTATTCATAATATAATAATATGAATCCCATAATTGCATTGGCATAGTGAAGGGATATTATGAGGATTGGTGCTCTGTGGAATAATGTTTCATTATTACTCCTCAGTCCTCACCTAGTCAGCTGTTACCAACGTTGTTAAAACCTCTGCTAAAATAAGCCTATTAAAACCTGGATTCTATTAAAATATTCCGTTTCTCTCTACCTAAAACCCATAATCGTAGACAAAATCCATGATTCTTCAATATTTCCCATTTCCCCGGCCCAGTAGCCAGATGCCTGCCGACCTCACTGTTGACTGGACGTTGTAGAGTGCCGTATTTCGGTCCAAAAAACGTCTGGAAAACTGTGTTCCTTGGTGCTTTTATTGTTAATTATGTTATTAGCGAGTAAAATAAGTGTATTTGAGTGATTTGTTTTCCCGCCCCGATTAACGCCGATCCCCTAGCTAGACGGTATGGTTAAAGAGCGTCATAATACAGCCTAAAATCGTATGAAACGTCGAAATTGGGTTCTTCCGCGAACAGAAATATTGTTAAAAGGTTATTAGAAAGTGTAAAAAGTAAGTCTAAGGTCGATTTGATATAGATTGGTGGGATACTGTATTGGAAATATTTACCAATACATTGTTACAGTACTGTTGAATCCAAGAAAAGCTGTAGCTGTCTAACCTAGCAGACACCCTAACCTATAAAACTGTTCCTCTCTTCCACACTATTTATTGTTGTGGAAATTATGAGGAATATTCTATAGATTCGTCAGTTCGCTAACGTTGCATTTCTTTCTATGAGAATGTGTTTTAGCGAATTTCCCATAGGGAGGAAGCTATTACCGTACTAATGGCAAAACTTAAGCCCAGGACCATGATATTTTTTTGTTTTTAGGTGACCAGATGCCAAAAACATTAGTCGTTAAAATTTATATACATACATATATATATATATATATATATATATATATATATATATATCAGTTATGAGGAAGACTCGGAGTAGGACGGACGCATACCGCTGCCGCTTGTGTTATCGCAATTGATAGTGGTCAAATATTTTCCTGTCACGGACTGTTCAATCTGTTTATGTATTCTATTTTAATGTAAAGATATTATTAATAACCGTTGATTTTAAAAAATATCGGTTTCATTTTATATATTTATCATAATCCTATTAGTCGAAAACCATCTATTCGCATTGCAAACTTTGCCAAAATGTCTGACAACTGTAATGTCTGTTTAAAATCGACTCGGAATGCCAAGGTTAAGGTCTTGTGTGTTGACTGTAAGAACAGCTTCCATGGGAAGTGTGTTAATTTGAGTGCTGACGACGTCAATTTTTTTTTGGAGCAGAAAGACGTGTGGCATTGTGCCCCTTGCGGTCAGAAGCGGCGAAAGAGTATGGTGCTTGAGAGTAAAAGTGAAGTGTCTTAAGACGAAATTTTAAGCCTCGTTACTGAACTCAAGGCGGATTTTGTGCGAGTGAAAACGAATCTTGGAGTTTCACTCAATTCCTGTCATGGAGGAATCGCAGACACCAAAAGAATCGTCAGCGAGCAGAGGGAGGAGATATCAGCGTGGATGAAAACAGTTGAAGATCTTAGAAGTGAAAACGCTGTGCTTCGTAAGCAAGTGGCTGCCCTGGAACTGCGAGTCAACGAGGATGAACAGTACTCACGCCGAAACACGCTAGAAATACATGGTGTTCCTATGGTGAAAGGGGAGAATGTGGTTAGTATTGTTAAGGATGTGGGGCGAGCTTTGAACATCGCTGTTGAAGATTCCATGATCGATGCGTGTCACCGCCTTGGAACCAGAGATGTATCCGGGAAACCGCCCGCTATTATCGTGAAGATGATACGCAGATTGGATGCTGAGATGCTGCTCCAAAAACGTTGAGTGAAAAGAAACCTCAACACCCACGCCTTGGGGCTGACGTCGGCCCCTGCGGAAGTAGTTTACGTGAACGAAAGTTTATCTCCAGCCAGGCGCCGCCCTCTGTATGCTGCTCGTCAGGTGAAGAATGAAAAAGGCTATACTTATCTCTGGGTTAGAGGTGGAAAAATATTTCTAAGAAAGGAACAAGGAGCGACTGTCAAGGTTGTGGTACAATTGGACGATTTAAAAAATCTGTAAGTGTTTTTTCACTGGTGTTTTCTGGTTTTGGTGCAATGTTTATATAACATATTAGTCTTATAACCACTTTAATCTTTTATTATAATATGATTGTATACTGTATGTATGTATATGTATGTGTATATTATATATACATATGTATATATATGTATATATTAGATTATTATACCCTGTTTCATTAATTCTCCATGGAGGTTTTTAATGATGTATTAGTTTTTTAAAATCAAAATATCCGAAGTCTTCGCCAAAACTTTGACATTTTTCTAAGTGAATTAGCCAATTTGGAAATTTCACCAGATTTTATTATATTAACTGAGATTTGGATATCCACCTGCGAAGTACATTTGTGTAATATTGATGGTTATAATGTTTACAGTTGTTGTAATAATGATTATAGAGCAGGAGGAGTGTATGCTAAATCCCATTATCAGTGCGTTATCATAGACGGACAGACAGACGTGCGGTCAGCTGACTGCCTGCAGCTTTCTTGTTCCATTGATAACGAGCAATTTATCCTTCTAGCATTGTATAGGCTCCACAGTAAATCAGTGTCTGAGTTCCTTGTTGATATCGAGAGCCTGATGACATTTTTTAAAGGGAAGAATTTGATATTGACCGGTGATATGAACTGAAATATAATGGTTGATGATAATGTGACTGATTCTTATCTTGGTTTGTTGGCCACAATGGACTAAGTTGTGTAATAAATGAACACACCAGAATAATGGGAGATAGTAGAACTTGTATAGACCATTGATTTTTACGATTTAAACAAATAAAATATGAAATTGACTACAATGCTAAGGTTTTACATGTTGGAATTACAGATCATTCCATGGTATATTTTGAACTAAGGAGAAGAGAAACTAAGTTGAGAGGATTCATAATGCTCCGAATTTAACTGATCCTGGAAACGTATCAAAGACTGATTTCGATAAATTAAATTCAGAGTTACAGGATATGCATTGGGAAAGCGTTTGATGTGAAAATTCTGTTTCATTAGCATATGAATTGTTTATAAAATTATTGTTAGAAATAATAGATAAGTGCAAAACTAATAAAAATAAAAGTCAAGCATCGGTAAAATTAACTCCATGGATATCTGATTATTATGCAGAGGTATAGCAAGAAGGAAAAAACTTTATAAACTAATGATTGCCAGACCTTTCGACTTAAATATAAAAGAGTACTATAGAACATTTCGTAACAAATTAAAAGTAAATTTGAAAAGAGCAAAAGAAGAATATTATTGTAAAAAATTTGATAGTTGTGCTGGAAATTTAAGGCAGCAATGGAGAATTGTGAATGAATTGATAGAGGACAGTACAGAAAAAAGAGATATTCTGCAGTCAGAAGTGAATTCCGAAAAAATTACAGATGAAAAATCTATTGCAAAAGCATTTAACTCATTTTTTATCCAGGCTCCGAAATCGATAAGAAATTCAATTAATAACATGCAGCATTTTGAGTATTATAAAAATCGCTTTCAATATAAACATTTTTCAAATTCTTTGTTTTTTATTCCAACAAATGAATATGAAGTCCTTGAAGTAATTAAGGGTCTGAAAAATAATAAGGCACCCGGTATTGATAAAATTAGTAGTTACTAAATATTTCTTTAATATTAAGTGAACTTTTTAACAAAAGCATGATGACTGGTGAGTTTCCTTCTTGTTTGAAAACAGCCGTTGTAATCCCACTCTTTAAGCAGGGAAACAGAGAAAAACTCATTGTTATAGACTGATATCCTTACTTTCAGTCTTTGGTAAGATTTTTGAAAAAATAATAAAAACTCGACTGGTGAACTTTTTAAATATGATGAATTATTTTAGTGTAAATCAATTTGGATTCAGAAACGGGTTGAGCACAGAAGATGCTCTAGTAACATTTTTTGAGGACATATATAACGGGGTAAATTGTGGTAAAAAATGTGCAGCACTATACATTGATATTACAAAGGCTTTCGATACAGTTGACCATGTAGTGTTGTTGGACAAATTGTGGGAAGCGGGTGTGCGAGGATTACCTCACAGATGGTTTAAAAGCTATCTTAATAACAGAAAGCAATGTGTTAGGGTAGGGAAAAGTGTTAGTGATTTTCAGATTATTGAATTCGGAGTGCCACAGGGTTACGTCTTGGGGCCTATACTTTTATATTTATAAATGATTTATGTGATGCCAGTTTAAATGGTAAATTAACAGCGTTCGCAGACGATACTGCGTTTACATACTGTGAACATGACTTGAAAGTAATTCATGAAAAAATGACAACTGATTTGAAAATATTGAATTTTTGGTTTTCTAAAAATTACATGGTTTTGTCTGAAAAAACTAAATACATGCTGTTTAATCTAAGAGAAAAAATATGTTTTGACGAGGATATTGTGTATCACGATATTTTTTGCTCTGTAGTTGGGAACTGTAATTGTATTAAAATTGATATAGTTACTACTATAAAGTATCTTGGATTAATGATAGATTCTAACTTAGCTTGGAAAAGCCATGTAACTAAACTGAAAAAAGAATTTTGTAAAGGAATAAGGAGTTTTTACCTCTTGCGTGATGTATGTCCTCCTAAAGTAATTGTTAGCACTTACCATGCTTTAATTAATTCGCGAATAGGATATGGACTTGTATGCTGGGGAGGCACCTACGCTTCAACGTTATATCCTCTTATTACTTTTCAAAAGTTGTTCATTCGATTAATAACTAATTCTGGTAAAACTGATCATTCATGGCCTTTATTTGAATCTCTTAATATTCTCCCAATCAGAAACTTATATATATATTATATACATATATATATATATATATATATATATATATATATATAAAGTTTTGAAATTGTTCTATATCAGGAGTTCAAATGATAAGTTCACCAGAAATGCCAGGTATGATTTCAGGAAATTACTTGTGCCAGTTCCAAAATCAAATTTGACCATGTTTCAACATTTCTTTAATTTTAATGCTCCTAGATTGTACAATTTAATTTCTTGTAAACTTATAAGCTTAGAACCTTTATCTGTATTTTTAAAAGCTTTAAAGACTTACTTGTCTGTGAAAGATTGTGAACCACTTTTAAAAATTATGGCATAACTTTTAAATACAGTAATATATAAATATTTTGGAATAAGCGTTAGTTATATAAACCTTTTAGTATGTCTCCTTGTTTATATGTGTAAAGAATTTTACATTTATAATTTTTCCTGTCCACAAAATATTTTTTTCTAGGATTTGTATTTCTCCTATGTTCTGTATACTTTGGTCCGTGATAAGTAATATTTAATTTTGTTTAAGAACCTAAGTTACGTTTATTTGAGTGTGCAGCGGTCCTATCTCTCTGAGTGTGATATTATATTAAATTTTGAGAAGTTCATCCCACACGAGGGTAAGCCTAGGGGATGAATCACTTGTTTCACACTAATGTAAGCAACATTGTGTTTATTATATATAAGTATACTATGTTAACTATTAAATGTAATCAGATGTAATATTCACATATAAAATCATTTGTCAACATTAATTGTGTGAAATAAATACGTTTTGAATTTGAAATATATATATACATATATATATATATATATATATATGTATGTATATATATATATATGTATAAATAAGTATAATATGCTTTTATAAAATCCTCTCTCACAACAGAAAATTTATTTTCCAGACCACCTCGTTTTATTTTTAAAAGGCCACAAAATTAAAAAAATATGTTGGTGAGACCCAAAATTCAAAATTCTAGGCCTAATGAACTCTGTAATACCAAGAATAGTTGTAAACCATGCCACAATCCTCGACGTTTTATTTGAAAAATTATGTGTGAATCTACAAAATTTAACAGTAGAGTGACAAATAAAGTTTACGATAGTTGGTGCATCAACTTGTGAAACCCATAATGTGGTTTACCAACTATCGTGCAAACATTGTCAAAAAGACTATATATATAGGTCAAATGTCCTATCATGCAGCTCACCACAACCAAGATTTTGAGGGCTGTTATGAACTGAAAGCCCTCCATAAAATTCACCACATCAAAACCAAAATACCCCCGTCGCAGCAGACCTGCATACTCAGCGAATTTCCAAATCAATAATATAATAATAATAATAATATATGACAAAAATTTTATTGACACATTCCAAAAAGGTATTCAAAAAAGGTATGTTCATCTGTAAGATTAACATATTCTGATTTCAAACTAATCCGATGTTGCTTTATTTAAATTGTTTTTGAAGCCAGGCATGTTTCAGAGTTTTAAACACTGACCTTACAGGAGAAGAAATTCATGATATACAGTAGTGCAGACAATGTAGATTTTTAAGGCTACTCAAGTAGAAGTACTTTTTCTTTTTAATTTTGTATAGTTTATCTCTGGAGTCATAAACTTGACATTTGTAGGAGGATGGTAAAAATGATCTAAGTATTAAATCCCATTCCGATCCGAAACAGATCTGCAACATTTTCTCAATGCAATTCTACGTTGTCATAATGTCAGCATAAATTTTACGAGTACTGGTAATCTGAACGTCCGGCTGATCCAACACCCTGATGGAGAAAAATGTTACTGAGTTTAAATTAAATACAAAGAAATGTAATCTCAATTATAACATTTTAATCTTTACGGTTACACTAATTTTACATTACCGGGTTATATACAATAACTTTTGTTTTGGAACATAAGAATACAATTGTGTTTTGACATAACAAAAATATCCTGTTAGCAGCCCATTACAAAGTTGTGCCATCGTCTCATAACAAATATCAAGCATTTGGATGTAGCTGTACCCTGTTGCTCGAGATAATGTAGGGCGATTTATAGCTACACTCACAGTGCATCACAATAGATTCAATTCTCTTGGTCTGACTCTTTATCATCGCTTTTCAGCGAACTACTTTTCGAACATTGGAGTTCATCTCCAGCAATGACCGCGATCACGTTAAAAGTAGGCCTCATTTTTATGTGTCAATGTGTATGTCGTGTTTTATGTTTCTAATGGGTCATTAACGAATAGAACGTCAGGTAACTAACTGCCGTTCAGGCAAAACATGTGATAAGACGTAAGTTAATTTCTTTAAATATATCGTTCGGGTCTAAAATAATGGACTTAATTATTACTTTAACCCGTTGAGGAGTATGCCCGTCATGTGACGGGGCTAATAGCAGGGCCGTAGAGTAGGTGTATTGCCACAAACAGTGCCCCCGGGAGTAAGGAAAAAAAATTATGGATTTCTTTTAATATAATTTGTTACTACAATAAATGGATAAAAAAAAGCATATTACAAACACATTTTTACATTTTTCATATTATTTAAATCTCTTAGAATGTGTTTTGGGTGTGATATATTTCAAAACAATGATGCGACTATAGTGGTAATCACCCATTATTGACCATTACAAAGGAGTCAATAGCTAAACGGCAATAAAAATCACTAGGATAACCTAACAGATAGAAGATCAGTTGAACGCTAAGTAGCGCACGCACCATCGCATTGGCGCTAAGCCAATTCTTCAGAAACATCGACGATACCTACCTACCTACCTACCTGATAAATCAGTTCCAAATTATTTGTTTAAAAAAATATTATTTTACTCAAATATTGTCAGGTGTAATAAACTATTATAAATATTTAATTTATTAGTAATATTTTAAGAAATATCAAATATCCGTCATCCCATCATATGACTTGGATCCTCGCGGGGAACAAACATCACATGACGGGCGTACTCAAATGAGCCCATTTTTCGTTACTCCTCAACAGGTTAAATGAACTTTACACTGAACCTCTGGATAGTCCGAACAACTCGGATATCCGAACAGGTTTCGGTCCCAATTATGTCGAATTACGGGGACTCTGGTGTACTTAACTTTTGTTTAGGCCTGACAACAGCATTAATAACATGATACTTGCCTTAAATGCTGATAACATTCTTTCGTGTAACAAAAATATATCATGGTTTTATATTAAACTAAAATTGGCTAAAATATTAGTTTTATGGTTTTAATCCTGTCTTTTCTATTTTAGAAATTTCCGGTGTGACTGTGGAAATAGTTTATTCAAAGGGCGGAATTGCACTTTGGACCCAGTAAGTTTTATAAAAATAAATATACGAAAAAGTTCTTTGTACATTAGTAAATTGGTATAATATATACTAGTATATAGTATATATTATACCAGGTATATATTATAGGTATATAGTAGGCTTTGTATATACTAGTAGTCCATTTGGCTCTTTTAGATATTCTGTCTTTTGTTTTGCACTCCTTTTGAGAGTTATGATACCAGCCAAAATAGCTTATCCTCTTTATATTTTAAAAAAGATCACCACTAATTAATTTGTAGATCACATAAGCTTAGTATTTTTTTTAAATTTGCATTATAAATAAATATTATTTCATAGATTAGAAAGGAATAATTCTACTAAATATTATTAAATTTGTTACATTTTCAATTCACACCCACCTATACCACATTTTTGCTTGATAGTCCAGCCTTTTAATTTTACTTTTTATGGAAATTTTGTATGGAAATTTTTTTCTAATGAGGAAAGAAGGAGCAATTTGTGGATTTATGGAAGACTTATAAATGAGAAGTCATATAAGAGGCTTAAAAATACGAGTAGGTACGAATATAAAAATTCAAAACTCTATTTCCATAACATTTGGCTAAATAGATCCACACATAGCCTACTGTCTGTTTATTTTCCACAATTTTTTTGTGTTTCCTGAATGATAAATCAATTTTCATTCTCAATCAAATTTTGTAGAGTTCAACCTTTTTGAGAAGAATAGCAAAATTTCATAATCACTTCCTGAAATCTAAGTAAGTAATCTAGATATTATTTCTTTAACAAGTTCCTTGTAAAATTACTGATTGATGTTATCTTGATAGTTGAAGGCAGAAACCAATGAAAACAATTTGTACAATCAAAACTTCCACGGAGTTTACTGCACATGCAGCCGGCCATACCCTGACCCGGAAGACACTGTGGAAGATGAAATGATTCAATGCATTGTCTGCGAAGACTGGTACCACACTAAGGTTAGTAATGATGTTTTTATTGTTGTATATACTGTTGTATCAACTGTTGCAAAACTGTTGAACATGTTTTGCTGTAGATGATACGCCATGATTCCTAACCTCGTCACCATGTTTTGACTTGTTGCGTACACTCAGGGACGTTGTGGTAGATGCTAGCTGGATAATTCATAACTACTTGGATTTGATGGATACTGCAGTACATTGTAGATGGAATGAGCTACATGGAGCACCAAAATAAAAAAATCGACACAATTTTTACTGTCTCTGGTGACGAAATTCATCCGCTGTTTTGAGCAGACGAATCCCCTAGTTGCTGCCTTGTTTGGTTTGTTTATACATGAACACTTTCTCATACTAACTATTGGTTTTTTACGTGTGCATTACTGGATAATATTTATGTGAAATATGTTCTGAAATGTTGTTGTGTGGTTTTTATTGTTAGCTTTTTTATTAGTTTCAACTGCTGAAGTGTTTTCATAGTGACGTACTAAAAGTGTTGTGTTTAGGAACAGAGGTTAATTTTGTTTTGCAGTGGCAGGAAGTAGTGAGATTGATCGTAATTTGGTGAAAGAATTATAAAAACATATGCATAAATAAGTTAATTATTGACATTTTTATGTATACACACAATTTTTATGGGAGCGTTTCATAACTACTAGGTTTCTTATCTACCAGGTCCCTAAAAATGAAATAAATGTTTTCAATATCATTACTTATAGGTTCACTTCTACCAAGTCTATTTAAAATAATAAACAATTCAGAACTCCGAGGTATCATATCTCTACTAGTAGTCAGTACTACCAGGTCTTCAAAATAATTTCAAAACTTATAGGTTCACAACTACCAGGTGTACAGCCTGGGACAAGAGAGGCTGTTTACAACGCGGATTGCCTAGTTTAATGTTTGTCGTGGGCATTGTTTCAAAACATTGGGGGTTCATAAGGTTCAGTATTAACAGGTCCATTCAATAAGGTGGAAAACAGGCAATTTATTATATTTGACAAAAAAATGTAATATAATTTTAAAAAATTATAATTTAAAAAATGAAATTAAATCTAATAAATGTAACTAACTAATTAAATGATAAAACTAACTATATATTCTAATTAGTTGCCCAATTAAAGATCTACATGAGGGGCAGTCTTACATCCACCTCCTCAATTTCACCGTTCAATCTAATTGTACTATAGTATCTTTTGCTATTTAAAAAATTAATGGCGCAGCCTTGGCAAAACGCCGCATGTCCACAAGGGCTACAAACACGTGACGCCCTGTTCATCTGACAAATAGAGCAACAGTTGATGTCGCTTTCTTCATCATCCCATGGTAGGATAGGACAAAAAAATCAACTAAAATATTTTTCTTATGAACTGCTTTATAAACAAATCAGCACCTTAAGAAACAATAATATATATCCCTCTTGTATAATCCAATATAATTTTATAAGTAAATAAAACTCCTTCGCATAAATAATTATAAAAAATTAATTAAATCTTCCAGGCCTACAAATGTTGGATGAAGTAGATCCCTGTTCTCAAATGTAAAAAAATACTTAATTACTTACATAAAGGAACAGAGTATAAGTCTCTTAGCACATCTGCCATTCAGCTTTTTACATACCTACTAGTTAAGAGTTCCAAGGTCGTCCAGTCTTAGGAGCCTGGCAAACTGCCGTAATTTCTCAATCAGCTCCTCCCGAGGATGGTCAGATACTGCTCCTCTCTATGGTGCCAAGAGTTGCAGCCCTCACCTCAGTGAGCCTGATACAGTCTTACGGCGGATGATCGCTAGTAAGACTCTCAGAATGCCCATACTTCCTGCAAACTGGGATCACCATACTTCTCCGGTGTAGTATCCCATGCGTACAAGATGCTTCCTCATGTGTTCATGTCTTGTAATCAGAGTTAAAATGTGAGTTGTGATCTACCTAATCATAGAAGGTCTTTGCGATCCTGGAGGAGGCAGAGCTGAAGTTTCATTTATTTCCTCTCAGAAGGGAAGCTCCACACATCTTCTGCTCTGTCTTAACACCACAGATATAAACAAATAGAAAATACTGAAGCAAACTTAGCTTTACCTGTTGTCTGTAATCAGTGTTACTTCCTTAAAGATAACATTCTGCTAATATACTTGTATATAACTCTATTATGACTTAATTATATTTCTGTGGAAGTTTTTATCACGATCATGATTAAAAGTGTTTTATTAAGAAAACATATAAGTTATTAAGAATCTCAAATGAAGTAGCCTTACATTTCAGCATCTGGGGAGTGAGGTACCTAAAGAAGATGATTATGCTGAAATGATCTGTGGTCCTTGTACAGATAAACTCCCGTTCTTGCAGTATTACCTGGGATATGCCAGTAAGTATTGTTTAACTTTTTTATAAACCTAGTCTGTTCCAACTATCATCATAAATATCATCTACCACTCAGGATGACGGATCCCTGTTTCTGGTTTCCTTAGAATGTAAAACCAGCTGTAGAAATAGCTGCAGGTTGTGGCTGTGGCTGATTCACTCACTGGTTCTAGGGTTAGCCAAATGATTTTTAATAATAAAAATATTCTCAACAATCATAAGCAACAAACATAAGCAGAACCTGTCTGCAGAGTATGTCTTATTTATTTTGAGTATACAATATACCCCATCTGAGATGGATCAATTCGTTTAAAACCCAGTCTGGATATAATAACAAAAAACAAGATTATCTGTTCTATTTTTCATGCTATAACGCTTGTGAATTGTTAATTTATCTGACCTATTTTTCATTCTCACAGTACTCTAGGTAAGACCTAGGCTAGGGAAATATTTTGTTTGTTTGTAGGAAACTGATATATATATATTTATATATATATATATATATATATATATATTATTTTTTGGATATATCCTTGGTCATGATAACTCTCGTAATAATAGTCTGATCTTTATGAAATTCTATAAATATATGTAAAAGATAATTTTGTGGGTTTAAGTTCAAAAACCTGGCACAACACTCTAGCTGAAGAGGGTTTAGGGGATTTTTAATCCCAAAATTATAATTTATAGATTTTTACAAGTTATTTAAAAAATATGAGGTTTCTTAGCACCATTAGAATCAGCTCAAAAGTCCTAAAAATTAAATAAATAAAATCTTTGATCTATGTTAAACGGTTACTGACGTAGATCAACATTGCGTCAAATGGTTAGCCAGTCAAGAAAGATCAGAAATTAGTAAAACTCGGAAAAACCAGAGGGTCATATTCTAAAGAGTGTATTTTGATCTTTGGTGTCCTGGAAGTGTGGAGCAAAATCTTCAGCAAAGCCCATACATTTAACCCTTTCAAGCGTGTGCTAAAAATATATTTGAGTAAGGACATCATATGATGTCCTTACTAAAATAAAAAAAATTAATAATAATTAAAAGAAGAAAGGGCTTTAGTGATGTTAACACTTATTTGTATTAAATAAACAAGTTATTGTAATTTTTTTACTCTTTTAGTCATTTTTTTAGATTTTCAACATTAGGCCTACTCTTCTGGGCAAATCCAAATTGAACTAGGGGTGTCCAAATATTCAAACTTCGAATATTCAAATCTCGAATAGCGCGGATATTCGGTTTGACTCGAGATATCTGACAAAGTTCAATTTCGGTTGAATATTCAAAGACGATAAATAATATAAAAGTGACGTTTGTCAAAGCTATAGAATTTTTAATTTCAAAGTTCAGAATTAGTATACCATTATGCAGCTAATTCAGTTGAAAACTAAATGTAACCAATGCTTTATCACCTGACTACAAACGGATAAAGTTACGAACGTAACCGATTCTCGAAAATTTAATTAAGAATATCTGAAACCCCAGTAACGTTATAGCATTGTCTTTAGATCTCACAGTGAGATGTTAGCACCTGGAGGGTTAAATGGATGTTTTGTTCATGTTTCTGGGCTTTAATACCTCCAACTTCCATATATACATTGGAAAGTGTCATTACAGTCGTTCTATATGAACTGTACGGGTAGTTCGGGCCTGCAAAAAATTATAAAACTTGTCATATATCATTATTATTATTATTATTATGCTATTGATTCAGAAATTCGCTGAGTACGCAGGTCTGCTGCGACGGAGGTATTTTTATTTTGTTTATATTTGTACTTTTCGCTGAAATGGCAACCAACACAGGAAGGCGACGGGTGTATTTCCATTTTCAATTAAATGAGACTCTAAAAGAAACAAAATATTCAAAATGTTGTATCATCGGCGGTTTGTCAGGTCGGCACATTGACACCCCCTTGCATTAGAAATCATGTATAATGGTAAGGATAAGTATAATGTTTATAAAAGGTTTGTACAACCCACAACAAGATAGACTTCAAAATTAAAAAGTAATGAGTGAGGTCTAATAAAAGGCTCCACCTCATATAACAAATTTATACCGACTTATTACAGTCTCTCAAACATTATAGTAAGTTAGACCACGATCCTAGCTCAAATATTCCTTATAGGCTCCAGATACGTACTAAGAAAGGGTTTTTAATTATTTTACCAAAAACATAAAA
The DNA here is from genome assembly GCA_023375725.1 of Nephotettix cincticeps. NCBI lineage: Eukaryota > Metazoa > Arthropoda > Insecta > Hemiptera > Cicadellidae > Nephotettix > Nephotettix cincticeps. The sequence goes on from CM041791.1 coordinate 118,224,654, forward strand.
ATTTAAGTAGTTAATTAATTATTAACCCTAGAAATGGCAAAGTCGTAATTTACGACGCATTTACATATTCAATAAGAATTGGCAGGTGGAGGCATCTGTCGTGAGTTTAGTGTACTTGTTAGACACTATCGCTTACGAGACCGTGTTGCCCTCTGGGGGCGAACAACCGAAACTGCTCTCGTAGTACACGAGCCTGCCACCGGGCAGGTCTATAACCAAGTAAGCGCTTTCTACTCCTAGGCACTGATTGTCCGAGCCGGCTAACGCGCTACGCTGATGAGCGTAACGTTCAAGCCATTCGGAAGTGCTAGGGTTCGAATCCCGACCATGAGCAATCCCAATTTGGCTTGCAAATGTGTGGTGTAGCGGAGTGGAGGGCCCACCTTAAATAAACGGTGACCGGCTTGGGTGGAAGTTGACGGCATTTGTAGGCTTAATTGGGATTGCAGTGGACACCTGTTTTGCTTTTGTGGTTAGTGGTTATAAGGGGGGGGCATGTTTTAAGCTTTTTTTGTTTAAACTTTGATATTTCATGAAGATATTAGTAATTATTTTTATGTTACAGTTAAGAGTAAAAAGCTTGCCACTTCTAGGGTTAAAGAATTATGAAGCTCGAAAAATTATTTTAATTCTCAATATTGTACTTTTTTTTCATTAACTAAAAAAATACTTCTAATGTAAAAATACAATCATCCTCTCACATGACAATGCTGAAACAGTTGCTGAAAGGTTTCAAAACACTCACAATAGTCCAAACTAAAAACTTGCAACAGTTCTTGTCCATGAAAACTATGGTTACTATTTTTATGACATACTTTATATCACCCTGCTAGCCGATTTAGTTCTCATTCTGTACGTCACTTTGTTCCAACGACGATCGTATAGTTTCATTCAAATTCAACTATCTAAGCGATAAATTTGCAACATTTATCTATTTGTGTGTAACATTGTGAAAATTCAAATTCATTTATGGTTTTGGTTACTATAATATCATTTATATACTCTTTTAGGCGAACAAATTTCTCAGGTATAGGGCGAGGTCAAAACGATACTAAGTACAATTTTGTTCTGAACGAATCATCACCTGTCAGTACAATAAAATCGAAGCAGTATTTATTGTAATAAATTAATAAATTACTTGCCATTACAATAAATACTGATTAGTTTTTATTGTACTGACAAGTATAAACACTTAAAATGCATATATGTTTTAAATACAACTATCACATGCTGTATTTACTCTTTTGTAAACTGTTCTTACTATAAAAAAGATTGATAGATTATTTTTGTAGTATAAACTAAACTATAAACTATTTATTATTAAATCTTCAATATAAATTATGTGTCATGTGTTATGTTCTTAAATATTTTATATTTTTTAGCGAATTTCCCATAGGGAAGAAGCTATTACCATAGGTCTCATGGTAAGACTTAAGCCCGGGACCATGTTATTTTTTCTTCTTTAGGTGCCCAGAGTCCAAAAACAATAGTCGTTAAAATTTATATATATATATATATATATATATATATATATATGTGTATATATATATATATCTGTTAACACGATAACTGTCGTAAAAATGGTCTGATCGAGACCAAATTTGGTAGAGACGTGTATTCCTACAAATGCTCGGACGAGTTCGTAAACCAGACATATCGGTCAATGGGAACGGGTAGTTTGGGGGGGTTTTGTACCCCAAAATCAGGTGTTTTGCGTTTTTCACGTGTAATTTTTAAAGATTTCTAATTTTATATTTCACCATTGGAATCAGCTTAAAAAACTACACAATTAAGTACCTTAAAGTTTTTCTCTATCTCCAACGGTAACCGAGATATGGAAAAATCTAAACACAGTACGTTGTATTGTGGGGCTCCAATGTTAATTTTATGGAGAATAGGGAAAAATTAATATTTCCCATATTAATCAATATTTTTTTATAAAATTTGATATTTAGCTTCATGTGGTTGAGAACTATCCATTTATGTTTAAAAATCATAGTTTATGTGTTTATGATGGCAGCAAACCTGCATACTCTTTTCCCATATTATCATATAGGGAATAGGCAAACTCCTTTATTTATGGACAGATGTTAATGATAGTTGGTATAAATGTTAGGATAAAAATTATTCATGGTAGAAATGACTTCTTTCAGTGTTCCTCACAGCAGCTAACCTGCACACTCTTTCCTATGTTAATCTTATGGAGAATAGGCAAATAATTCTCATGTTTATGGACATATTTTTATAAAACTTGTCATATATTAAATTATTGATTTGGAAATTCGCTGAGTACGCAGGTCTGCTGCGACGGGGGTATTTTATATTTTAATACTTTTGTTATTATTAACAAATTATATTAAATGTTGTTCTTGCAATTATAATGTGTAGATTATACGCTTTTAGATGTTGTATAAGTTTACAGTAGTGGTAGTATAAGTAAACACATTTTAATCATAACAGTGACATTAAATGACTATACAGTGAGTGCCTTCAAAGCACGTAATACTGCACGCTACACAGGCTTCTACAGTCACTTCTAGACTTCTACTCAGCCCCTTACTCGGTTTTATGAAACCTCAGCATAGTGAAACAGTTGATTTTTATATCATACTCGGCATTGTAAAACCTCGGCGTTATGAATTATAAATATTTGTAGGATTTTTAGCCATACTCAGTGTTATGAAACCTCAGTGTTGTGAAACACTCCCCTTGTTATTACCACAGCCACAGTGATTAAAAGTCTAGCTTGCACTGGTGGAGTGAACCATGAAGCTATTATTGTTGTATAAAACATTTCTTTCAATAGGGTATTAAAAGCTTAGAGGAAACCATTTTTTACAAATAGTAAATTTGTGATTCACAATCCAACCGAATGTATTTTGGCAACAGCAACAGTCAATAGAGGCAGTCAGGTAGCAGGGACAGTGTTATAAAAACTATGACCTTGAGATTTGTGTAGGTGGAGTGTATAGGGAGTGGGGGTTTGTTTATATTTGAACCAGATTGTCCCAATTATTTGTCAGTCAAATATTTTCACTTCTCTGCTCATTACTATCTGATTAAAACAAGTTTTTTATTACATCACATGACGACGTTCTTACTCAAATATGAACTTTTAGCATACTCATTAAAGGATTAAAGTAACTACATTAATAATTTTCCAATGTTGTGTCTTAATTTAATTTTATGAATGTGAACTTGATAAGAAACTACTCATATGCATTCTTAAACTATTCATAATTTAGCTTTGTAAATTAAAAAAATATGCTTTGAAACTGTTGTAAATTGTAAATGAAAAAATTATTATTAAATTAATTTTATTTATGATATGATACAAAATTTTAAACTTTATAGTTACTTTTACTTCAGTATTTATATTCCAATTTTTACTATGTAGATAGCCGAATTAAAAAGGTAGTAATTACATGGCTTAAATTATGTAGAGCTTGTATATATACACACACACACACACACACTATAATATATATATATATATATATATATATGATTTGCTTCATCAAATTATTATATTTATAATTTGAGCATAATAAAAAATTATCCATAAGTATATGTCAAATTTTACTTATTTTTAAATATGCATAATTTTTTAATCAAACAAATCGTTTGATTTGTTTGATTATAACAATGGTTAAAACAGTTTTTTCTATTTTTTTAATTGAGAGGATTTAATAGCAAATCATATAAAATATATATATAATTCGGCTATTTACACACCCAATTTTTGAAGATCATCTAAATGGATGAAAAAAACCCTTATGCTAATATACAATATTCAGAATAGTAAATAAATATTCGATTCAGTTCAATTTGAACCCAAAAATCACTATTTGCACATCCCTAAATTGAATGTCATATGACGTCCACACTCCTTAAAGGGTTAAAATTTTTGTCCTTCTTACATCCGATCCGTATGTTTTTTTAATTGTTCTTTTACCATTTTCTCATAATGTTCTTTAGGTACAGTGAAAACCTGTCACTCTGTCTTAACCCAGGTTATTTGAATCAATTTTATATGAAGTCAAACAAAAAATATATAAATATGTACAGGTATGTGTGTGCGTATGCTTAAATAAATATCTTAAAAATAATGCAAATAAAGTTGTGGATGTAGGAAAACCTCACTAACTCGACACTTTGTGGACCCAGAGGTTGTCAAACTATTTAGAACATTGCAAATTTTCATGGATTACAATTCATTGATACTTAACACATATAAATTTAATACGGTACAATACTTATATGAGTATTGCTATATATTGAGTAAACCAGCCTTTGAAGAAATTTCAAATACAGTTAAGTATGGTTTATCTGGATCCAGATTCCGGATTGGGATTCTCTTAACAGTTAAGATGTGAATTTTATCTCAAGCTTCTTTAAAATTTCAGACAAAATCACAGTACCTTGTGGATGCGGCAAGTGTTACTAACAAATAAGAATAAGTTACTATTATACATTTCAATACTGAACTGCCAAAGTGTAGGTGTTTGAGGTTAGATTTACAATTATTTGTTCATCACAATTATTTTTATGGTCAAAGTGCAAAAACTACACAATTAAGTTCCTCCAAGTTTTTCTCTATCTTCAACGGTTACCGAGATATAAAAAAATCTAAACACAGTACATTGTATTTTTGAGGCTCCAATGTTAATCTTATGGAGGATTTAAAAAAATTAATTTTTCACTTATTATCTAATATTTTTGGATGAAACTTCATATTTAGCTTCATGTGGTTGAGATCCATACATTTGTGCTAAAAAATTATAGTTTATGTGTTTATCATGGCAGCAAACCTGCATACTCTTTTCCCATGTTAATCATATGGAGATTAGCAAACTCCTATATTTATGACAGATGTTGATGAAAGTTGGTATAAATGTTAAAAATAAAATTTTTGATGGTATAAATGGCTACTTTCAGTGTTCCTCACAGCAGCAAACCTACTCACTCTTTCCCATTTTAATCTTATGGAGAATAGGCAAAAATTCTCATGTTTATCCACAGATTTTGATCAAACTTGTCGTATATTATTTTTATTATTATATTATTGATTTGGAAATTCGCTGAGTACGCAGGTCTGCTGCGACGGGGGTATTTACATGAAATTACGACATTTAATGAAGGTAATTTAAAATACACCGTAAGTTTATGTTTATGACTGACTGACTACTCTACTACAAAAATCGAATTTGAAAATATTGCAATGAAGTTTGGCTTGGTGAATTCAACTGTTGGTTCGATTTTTAAAAACAAGCCCGAACACGTCTGCTATCTTACGTCCGTCCTCACACGCTCCTATAACTCACACCTTTTCTTCAGCAAAACCTTTCTCTTAACACTTGCCATTATTTTTCAATACTGTATTCGTAAATTAAAATAACGAAAAACAAACTGTAAAAGATATACACTGAACTAACGATATCTACACGAACTGTAGGTACGTACGAACGGCATCACAGTGCTTTGATGCGACGTGAGTCACTGACACTGACCTTGATGACCGGCGACAGCGGATATAGGGTAGGGGAGGGGGTTGTGGTGGTTAGCGGTAAGACAGCAATAAAATGCCGTTTATAAAAATAGAATGTAGCTAAACAATAGCCGTAGCCCTCACGTTGCACCACCAACCGAACTTTCTCTATTTAGCTATATGTTGCCTTCATCTCGGCCCGATTTTCTTGACGTTATATACGAGGTTTGAGAATTTAGGTTTGACGATATATCCAAGGTTTTTTCCTATGTAAATACATATAGTTTGGCGGGACCTAAAAATAAATGATGTTATATCCGAGTTGACGTTATGGCCGAGGCCGCAATAACCGAGTTGCACTGTAATAATAATTTTTGAAATTTAAATAAAATTAAAAACAAATTTTTAACATGTTAAACGCTTCCGATATTTTGTGGCTATGTTTTTGTACAGAGGCTATAAGCAGTCTGCAGCACTCATATTGCAGGTACTATTCACAATCGTTGTCTATGCAACGTCGATGTCCGTAATGTTATATTTTCAGTATGGTTTCAGATCATCTGGATTTTCGACCCCGCCACATTGATCCATTTAAACCGGAGTTTACTGTATTCAATAATTAAAACATGTGCTGAAAAAATGCTTAGTTGATAATGGTTTTTTTTCAATGATCCAGCATTCTTTATCAGATAACTAAACAGTACCCCACCCCCAACTATGCCTGGGTCTTTGACATTGAAACAGTCTAAAGGCTTGCAATAGATCACCCGTCTTCCCAGCTTGTATCAGCCATTCTGCAATCTTAAGCAGTCTTAAAAGTCTAATTCCCTATTACTAATTAAAGGTGTTTTATTAGTTCTTGACTGTCGAGTTAGGTTTATTAGATTTACTGTATTAGTATTGAATATATTTTTATTATTTTGGGTTTTGGATTTCCATTATTTCTGGATATATTTTTTACCTAATATAATCATATTTTCAATGTTATAGTCAGTAAAGTATCAAAAAGTGGAGACGAAGAGAGCGGGGCTAACATCAGTGTCAACGAGACCAATACTTCTCTAAGTTCATCTCAGGAATGTGTATGTATGATTAGATTTTTACTGTTTATTATAATATTAACATTTTTTGAGGTTCACTGTACATTATAAACTAATCCTATATACCTAGTACTATTAACATTTTTTGAGGTTCACTGTACATTATAAACTAATCCTATATACCTAGTACTTTTTACATTGACGAGAAAGTCTACCTTCGTCTTCATATTAATTTTTATTTGTGAGGATTGTTGCATGAGTAGTTGGTGTAATGTTAAATACATTTGCAATGTCAACTTTCTTCTTATATGGGTTTTTTCTATGGCTTTTAATACGTTATGTTTGAATACGACTAAGAGCTTTTCTGCCTTTCTACTTTTTTTTACCATGACACACCAACACGAAAAAGCCCACCAACTTGTCTATCACACATGAAAAACTGCTACAATATGCACCATGGTCTTAACACTGATAAATGTGTAACTTCTGCAAATATTACGGTGGGGTGAGCGGAAGGATGGAAATGAAAACTTTCAAGTCTAGACTTGCTCAAGTGATAAATAGATAAGAATAAAATATGTAATACAGGGGTCTGGACGGTGGGAATGTGTTATATAGAGGTTATGTTTATTATGTAGGGGCTTCTTACTCGTTATACAGGGGTAAAAGATTACTTACAAACTCAATAAATATGTGTAATATAGAGGGTTTTTATGCTATTTAGTTCACTACATAGGGGCAAATTTTCTATTGATTTATATGACTTTTCAAGGGGATTGAAAAATAATACGATATACCGGGTATGAATTTCAAACAAAGAATACCGGGTAATTCGTTACATCGAGGTTCATTATAGAGAGGACCACTGTATTCTTAGGTTTAACCTGGACGCTTTAATAATTTTATTAATATTATTTATTTTGGTTTTTATTTGCTGTAATTTAGATATTACAAAACTCTCCCCTCCATAGGGGAGGGTAAAAACAATCAGGCTATTTTTTATAGATAAAAGTGTATACATTGTTAAAATCGAATAATACAAATTTTGAATTTAATCACTATTTTCAGTTACGATGAAACTACATGTTTTTCTTTAATTCTCAATCAAGGCGTTTACTAAAAAGTACTAATTTTATAATGGATATCTTCAAGGAGACAACACGATGTTGATCGGCTAGGCAGAAAGATGGCAGGCTACGGGCTCTGCATATTCAAATGATTTCTTTCTCTACATAAGGCGCTCATTTCCCAGCGTAACGTCACATGAACTAGACACGTGTACCAACTGTGATACTTTACAGACACAAACCGACACCGTCTGGTCCAAGACTAATTGCAGCTAACTGTGAATTGTACATTGCGTTTTTTACTCTATCTATGTCACCGACATGTTATTTTTTTCGTCTAGGTGCCCAGAGTCCAAAAACAATAGTCGTTAAAATTTATATACACACACACATATTATATATATATATATATATATTATAATATGTATATATGTGTGTGTCTGTGAACACGATAACTCTCGTAAAAATGGTCCAATCAAGACAAAATTTGGTAGAGACGTGTATTCCTACATTTTTCTGAAGAGTTCGTTTTTACCATGTAATTTTTAAAAATTTCAAATTTTATCTTTCACCAAAAGAATCAGCTTAAAAAACTACACAATTTAGTTCCTTAAAGTGTTTCTCTATCTGCAACGGTTACCAAGATATTAAAAAATAATTTTAATATCTAGTATTTTGGGACTCTAATGTTAATCTTATGGAGGGTAAAAAATAATTAATATTTCACTTATCAATCAATATTTTTGGATAAAACTTGATGTTCAAGTGCTTCAGATCCATCCATTTATGCTTAAAAATCATAGTTTATATATTTATCATGGCAGCTAACCTGTATACTCTTTTCCAATGTTAATCATATGGGGAATAGGTACACTCTTTTGGTAATCTACATTTTTACCTGGTCTTCAGTGTACGTTTGTATGAGCGCTTATAAATAGATGAACAAAAATATAATTAAAATTAAATTAAAATAAATTAAACTTATCCCTAAATTAAACTTGCCCTCTCTTGAATTGTAGATATAAATAAAGTACATTACTATAAACTGTGACACAGTTACAATAATACTATTTGCTTTTTAATAACACAAACTTGTTTATATTTAAACCTTAAGCGTGAAATCCACCCGAATTTAGTATCCATACACTGCAATTTTGTTAAATGAAACCATGACCCTAGTAAATATTATTTATAATTAGGGTTAAAGCTTCCAACCAGCTAATGTTTATAGTAAATTGACTTTACCTTGTTCTTAGCATGCGTTGTGTGAGCGCTTACAAATAGATGACCAAAAATTATTTGTGCTCACCTCCGAATAGTATGACTGGCTCTCCCAGGTGAAGACGTCCATCCCCCCTTAGGTCGTTGGTGATAGCGACAAACCAGCAGGGCGAAGCCACCAGGACGACAATTCGTGGACACAGCTCTCCATTTGCATGTAGAAACTGGCTAGCACTGAGTTTCTTCAGGAATTCCATCTCATTCTATTTACTGTGGACACAGTACAGGAAATGGCCACTATGTGAGTCCTCCAGGACGCCACCGCGTTGTAGACACAGATCTTCATGGACGTGTATAAACTGGTTAGCACTGAGTTTCTTCAGGAGTTCTGTCTCATTCTAATTACTGTGTATGAAATGGTCACAACGTGGGTCCTCCAGGACGCCACCGTGTAGTAGACACAGCCCTCCATGGACGTGTAGAAACTGGCTAGCACTGAGTTTCTTCAGGAGTTCCGTCTCATTCTATTTACTGTGTATGAAATTGTCACAAGGTGGGTCCTCCAGGACGCCACCGCGTTGTAGACACAGATCTCCATGGACGTGTAGAAACTGGTTAGCACTGAGTTTCTTCAGGAGTTCCGTCTCATTCTATTTACTGTGTAGGAAATGGTCACAAGGTTGGTCCTCCAGGACGCCACCTGCTGTGGGCGTCCAGTGGTCTTGCCTGTTAGGCTGGTTTGTTGCTACGTCGATGTTGACAGAAGTTCTGCGGCAGGAGCTGGGTCCTCTTCTCTATTCTTTCTTTGCCTACTTCATCCTTTGGAGGGGTTGGGGGTTCTTTTGGATGCGTATCACGGCCCCTATGCCTCCCAGGTGAAATACACCCGTGTGCAACGAGGACAAGGGGCCGGAGTATAGGGCCTCACAGCAATGCGTCCTCTTCTCTGAAATTAAAATTCCTACCCTAGGCTCTTAAAGCCTTGCACCCGCCTCGGGGGTACGCAGCCAAAAGCCCAAAAGGAGCTAATTAAATCTACTTATACTATAATCTTCGTCCATAGGACACCCCTGTAAAGAAGAAAATAAAAAATAAAAATCACAAATTTAGTATATTTCTTTTACCGTAATTAAAATAGTTTTTAGTCCGAACAAATACTTTAATGTATAAATAAATCTACTTTGTTCCTCTGTAAATGCATGTATAATATGATCATTTTAAATCAAACTATTTCATTCAATTTCAACTTATATATTTTTCTTGATTTTAATTAGAGAATTTCAAAGTACACAGATTTGTTTACTGAGGTGGTTTTAAAAAGATTAAAAATTACTTCAAATTACTTTTCGTTCACTCGTCAAATTTTAAATCCATCTATAACACCTTTTGAATAAATAAACTTGAATAAGTATTGTGTAATTGAAATACTAGTCAAGATAAGAAACAGTTTTTTCAAACTGTAATAAGAAGATGTCGAGAACAACAAAATATTATCTTCAACATGAATGTAGTTATTCATTAACTTTTTAGGGGGAAAAAATAAATTATGCTATAATAATAACTAGGATGAAATAAATGAGAATAAAAATATGTTACACTCACCTGACAGATCAATGAAAGTTTGAATTCTTCGTTTATTTTTTACTCTACACTGGTCTACACTACATGACTATAATAATAGCTGGTTGGAAACATTAAACATTTGAATGAGTTATTTATTTATAGCTGTTTAAGTTTAACCTAAACAGTTAAATTAACAGCTCTAGTAAGTTAAAAAAAATATCACAAATTTTTAGGAGTTTGTCTCACTTCTAGAGCTAGTATATTTAATTAAATTGACTAAATTAAAAATATTCTTGCTGTGAATTCATATAGTGGCAGTATTGTTCATATTATTATTATTATTAGATTATTTGGTAAAACTGGGACCGTGGCGTGTCCTGTAATCCAGCTACTTGGAGGTAAAGAATTGTGGATAGTTGTGAGCGATGGTCGGTGGGTGATCTCTTGTGTGGATTAATGTCCACACTATTACATACTACGTTAATACGCAAAGACCAGCCTTATAATTAAACCAGTCCATAGTTCGGTTTAGACTCCACGTTGAACTATGTGTCCTTTAGATTATGCCATTGACTGTTGGCTATTAACATTTCTGAACATGTCAGCCTTAGTCAGTAACAAGACTACACGATCGCGCCCCAATCATCCTACACTCATTTCTCATTCTTACTTAGCCTAAAATACCTGGGTAGGTCGACATTTCATTTAAAAGTATAAGTTTTATAGCATTATTCACTTTGCTTACAATATTCCTTATCTTCAGGGTAAACCGGAAGGTTACAAAAATGTTCAAGTCTAGGAAAGATTGGCATCCCAAATGTGTGGATATCGTCCCATAATAATGTCTTATTCCAAAATATGTGCCTTAAGTAATCCTCATGAGATGGAGTACGCAACAATATTTATAACATTATTATTGAAATGTTGAAAATTATGTAATCACACAAATAAACACTTTTCCTAAACATGAATACTATGCTAAAGTATTCATAAAGTACAGTCATAAAAGTACAGAAAGGTATTAACTTAAACTGTGTACATGGGCGCCAACATTATAATAGGTAACATAAATTAGCTGTAGGATTTAACTAGATCCATCATCGGTTAATGACTTAATGACTTAATGACGTCACTTTTGTAACACGTTCTCGTAAAAAAGTTTCTTCAAAGGTTCCTGGAACGAAAAATCTCTATAGTTGTGAGTCTATGGATGTGGATTTTTTCCGAAATAAACCTTGTATTATGTAAATATAAATGTTGCACATTTGAATCTAATATTGAGGGCTGAGGATACAAATTACTATGAAATCCAAGTATCCGGATCTCAATAAAATGAAACCTTTTTACCAAAACAAAAGTAACTTTTTAGTATTAAAAAATAGTATCAAAATTTAGTTAGATAAATAGTTTTTCTTTCTAACTAAAATAAATTAACCATAGAAGTGGCAAGCTTTTTACTCTTAACTGTAACATTAAAATAATTACTAATATCTTCTTGAAATATCAAAATTTAAACAAAAAAAGCATAAAACATGCCCCCCCTCTTAGCCACTAACCATAAAAGCAAAACAGGTGTCCACTGCAATCCCAATTAAGCCTACAACCCCGTCAACTTCCACTCAAGCCGGCCACCGTTTATTTAACCCTAGAAATGGCATAGTCGTAATTTACGACACATTTACATATTCAATAAGAATTGGCAGGTGGAGGCATCTGTCGTCAGATTAGTGTACTTGTTAGACACTATCGCCTGCGTGACCGTGTTGCCCTCTGGGGGCAAACAACCAAAACTGCTCTCGTAGTACACGAGCCTGCCACCGGGCAGGTCTATAACCAAGTAAGCGCTTTCTACTCCTAGACACTGAGTGGCCGAGCCGGCTAACGCGCTACACTGACGAGCGTAACGTTCTAGCCATTCGGAAGTGCTAGGGTTCGAATCCCGACCATGAGCAATCCCAATTTGGCTTCCAAATGTGTGGTAAAGCGGAGAGGGGGGCCCACCTTAAATAAACGGTGACCGGCTTGGGTGGAAGTTGACGGCATTTGTAGGCTTAATTGGGATTGCAGTGGACACCTGTTTTGCTTTTGTGGTTAGTGGTTATAAGGGGGGGGGGCATGTTTTAAGCTTTTTTTGTTTAAACTTTGATATTTCAAGAAGATATTAGTAATTATTTTTATGTTACAGTTAAGAGTAAAAAGCTTGTCACTTCTAGGGTTAAGGTGGGCCCCCTCTCCGTTTTACCACACATTTGCAAGCCAAATTGGGATTGCTAAGTGCTAAGGTTAACCCTAGAAATGGCAAAGTCGTAATTTACGACGCATTTACATATTCAATAAGAATTGGCAGGTGGAGGCATCTGTCGTCAGTTTTGTGGACTTGTTAGACACTATCGCCTACGCGACCGTGTTTCCCTCTGGGGGCCAACAACCGAAACTGCTCTTGTAGTACACGAGCCTGCCACCGAGCAGGTCTATAACCAAGTAAGCGCTTTCTTCTCCTAGGCACTGGATGGCCGAGGCGGCTAACACGCTACACTGACGAGCGTAACGTTCTAGCCATTCGGAAGTGCTAGGGTTCGAATCCCGACCATGAGCAATCCCAATTTGGCTTGCAAATGTGTGGTATAGCGGAGTGGAGGGCCCACCTTAAATAAACGGTGACCGGCTTGGGTGGAAGTTGACGGCATTTGTAGGCTTAATTGGGATTGCAGTGGACACCTGTTTTGCTTTTGTGGTTTGTGGTTATAAGGGGGGGGCATGTTTTAAGCTTTTTTTGTTTAAACTTTGATATTTCAAGAAGATATTAGTAATTATTTTTATGTTACAGTTAAGAGTAAAAAGCTTGCCACTTCTAGGGTTAATTTAATTTTTTTCTAAAAATATTTGTTTCCTTCAATTGATTCCTCTATACGAAGGGAGGCTATGTAATAAAACCTGCATTGTAAAATTTTAAATTTTCTAAAAACAACAGTTATAACTTATTACTAAAATACTATGCAAAATATAAAAATATTTTTGACTCACAAACTCCGGTGATTGGTGCTATAATTATTTTAACATTTTTTTAAAACTAATTAAACATTAAAGATTTAAATTTCCTTCTCAATCACCTAGCAACTATAATATCAAACAATTTATGGCCGAACCTTGAAATAGTTTTATAATGTTAATTGTTTAAACTTACCCTGGTTGCTATGGAAACGATGATGTGAATGTGTGGGGTACTGGGTTGAGAGTTTGATCAGTACAACTAACTTGGTCTATATGATCAAAAGTAACAATCTAACCTAACTGGGAAGTAAATACAAACATTTTTGTCTGGGTGTCTATCTGTCTTTAACGTTGCATAAAACATTTGTGTTCGTCTTCTTCATGAAACTTAAAGCATTCCTAAGTGTTTTATCATTACTCTTCACGTTCTATATAATATAGTAGCAGTAAGCCCGTCCTTTGTACGGGTTGTAGGATTCAGTTTAAAGAAGAAAGATCATTAAACCAAAATGTAAACCTGAAATCCTGAACAAATAAATACAAAAATAAAATCTACCCGGCTTTATTATTTAGTATTACTTTATAATTAAACTAGCAGTAAGCCTGTCCTTTGTACGGGTTGTAGGATTCAGTTTAATGAAGAAAGATAATTATACCAAAATGTAAACCTGAAATCCTAAACAAATCAATACGAAGAAAATAAATAAATATAAATAATAAATAGATTAAAACATTTATACAATAATTATAATTAGTTATACGTTAAAATAACTTTTTAATATAGTATGATTTCGAAATGGGTTTAAAATCAATGACCAATATAAACTAACTACTATTGATTTGACAGCTGATTGTTTTTATTTCTATTAAATCTTTAAACTACAAAGACAGCTGATTATTATCAGTAAGTTATTCATTGAAAACTGAATCAAAATGCAAGTAATATCGCGTAAAAGTGGATTTTTAAATGGTTGTTACTTACTTTTCAAGAGGTGGCGGATGATTTCAAGCATTTATAAAAACCTTCTCTGGAATGTAGAGAATACATAAAATAAGTTTCATTGTCATCAGTTCTCCTGTTTTTTCGGAGAAGACGGCGTAAAATGCCTCCTGGAGCGTCACAGACAAACAGACAAAAATTGAGATAAGACCGGTTTCGGCTTCTCTAACGCACGAAAAGTAAAAGTAACTACAAAATTAATAATTCTGAGCAATGTACAGACAAAACTCTAATTTTATTTATATAGATGTTGATGAAACTTGATATAAATGGTCAAAATAACAATTGTTTATGCTATAAATTCCCACTTTCAGTGATCCTCACAGCAGCTAACCTGCATACTCTTTTCCCATGTTAATCATATGGAAAACTCCTTTATTTATAGACAGATGTTGATGAAACTTGGTATAAATTGTCAAAATAAAAATTGTGTATGCTATAAATGCCTTCTTTCAGTGTTCCTCACAGCTACAAATCTGCAAACTCTTTCCCATGTTAATCTTATGGAGAATAGGCAAATAACTCTCATGTTTATCGTCAGATATTGATAAAACTTGACATATTATATTATTAATATATTATTGATTTGGAAATTCGCTGAGTACACAGGTTTGCTGTGACAGGGGTATTATATTATTATCTTCAATTCCTTATGACGATTAACATGGGGGGAACTCTCAATATTGCCATTCTTTGTTGACCTGAAACTTACATCAAACGTTTAACATGAAGTTTGTTTTAAATGAAAGATAACTGTCTCTATATTTCTACAATAATTTAATTATATTGCTGAAATAATCACTTTTAGAATCTAAAAAAACCTTTTAAACTCTATTTTCTGATTATTTTTAACATTTTCAATCAGCAAGTTATTAGATCCTGACAATAAGTTGTAACAGAATAAAATTGCTGGCTTAGAGAAAATGGTTAATAGCCAATAACTTTCATCGGTGATTTTTATTTAAGGTGGTGTGAGCGAAAAAAATCTTAAAAAACTTAGTTTTAACGTTTATATGTTGATTGTATCATAAATATGCTTTAGCATAATTTTTTCATGTTATTAGTGAAAACCATTAATTTGAGTGATTAATTCACAAATTTGTTTTCATACGAGGATTGTGGGAAAACTACTTATGCTTTTGAGCTTAAATTTTGGGAACGTGGATGATTTACAGACATTTTTATTTGTAACCTAAGTGAAATTTTTAAACAAGAAAAAAATTTCACATGCTACAGAAAATAGTTTTTAAAGCCAAATTTTTTATCCAATAAACTTATAAAATAGTTATTTTGAAGGCCTTGTTATCAGACTTGAAATTTTATCTTTAAACTGTTATCTTAAACACGTAACGGTACTCAGGAAGCTTGCATGAAACAATCACATATTCGTGACGAATAAGCGACACTTGCGCAGATCTAGTGGATTTCAGTTGTCCCTAATGCCTAATTGCTGCAATTGTTTAACGTAAATTTAAAAAATTACATGATTCTCAAATAGTGGAACCTTTACGTTAGAAGTAATGTTTTTAGAATAAAACCTAAACAACAAACAATTA